>JAVJIF010017012.1:0-57500 GCA_038442645.1 Agave tequilana
AGTCGACTAGTGCTGGTTAGCAGAGAGTTGGGTTCTCAAAATTTGTCAGAGTAGTCGACTTATAATATCTTATAATCAACTAATTTATGCATTAGTCGATTTATACTAGGGTATAATTGACTAGTGTCGGGTTCTGACAGTTTTTCTAGTTCTGTTTCCAGTTTGGATTGGATTCGGATTTTTTTCCTTTCTCTGAGGCGGTGCTAATTGGATTGTTAAAATTTGTGTTAGATTAGGATCATTTTAGGTGCTTATATAAACCCCTTGAGGGTAGCCTTTTGAATGTAAGTCAAGAATTCAAGAGAAATTCAGATTTGCACCTTTGAGAGTTGTGAGAAAGAGATATTCTTGTAACTCTTATATTTTCTTCTCTGTTTTCAATAAAATTTCTCTCCTCCTCCTCGTGGACGTAGGCATTCTTGTCAAATCACATTAAATCTGGTGTTCTTTGGATGTGTGATGATTTGCCTCGATTGTTTGCTAGTGGTAGATTCTCTCTGATGCTTCCGCTGCCGAACCTTCAACTCGGTGTTTTTCTCTTAATGTATCAGCATTGATCATAACATAGACATCCTAAATGGGAATACAAAACATGAATTTCATGAAAGGAAAGAAAAATCTAGCAAAGTAAAGATAAGAAAGGAGTCAATGGGATTGAACAACTCCTTGTGATGGGCAAAAGCATGTCAAGAGTGGGTGAGGGTGAATTTTTTCCAGCAAACTTCCCATTGTCATCTCACCATCACCCCTTGTAGCAAACTAATTTTGATACGTGTGCACAACATGACTAAAGCTCACCACTGTGAGGTCCACTCCGGTTCCCAAAGCTAAGAAAGATCTGGGGGGTAATGGTACTGAATTTTTCAAACTTCTGTCTACTTACCATCTCCCACGTATACTGTGGGTTTCTGGGAGAGGCAGAGGTAACCTTTTTAAAAGGTAATGGTAGGTCATCTTTTGATTTAAGTCGCTCATGATCATAAAGTACATGAAAAAAAACGACATAGTTACCAATATATAAATATGAAAATTACAACTTTTTTAGAAGTCACGGTAAGGTTAGACACCATAAAATTTTGACAAGCCAGATGCAATCACACAGAAATGAGCTTGTCAGGGTTTGAAGAAAACAAACATCTATGAGGATAGCCTCTCCCTTGTTGGGTATCTGCTTAACAGAAATCAATCTGACAACTAATCAAGATCACTGAGATATCAACAATCTAATTGGCCAGGTCGGCAAATATCAGGTGGGAGGTTTTCCGTTCAATAGAACGTTCCTTAATTTAAGAACCACCTTTCAATTTCCTTCCTTGGTTAAACACCAATTAGACTGAATCTAAATCAGTCTCGATATACTGTAAAGTATATCCCATGTATAAAGGACTTAATCCACTTATACAGTATTTGGAGTGAGGTACGCTTAAAGCGAATCTCCTTAAGACAATTACGTCCCCCGCACCGGTGCTAACGGGATAATGGACGCTGGTCTCCCAAGATACAACACTCTTTCACGGTATTTGGATAGCACTACCAAATCACCGTACGGTCGAACTGTAGTCAACCAGTACCTTCCACAGGATCGTTGAAGCAGCGGTACAAGGACAAATTTCGGATGAATATTTGTCCCTTACTTTGGAGTAGCACCCACTGTTGAGGACGATGGAAGGTTGAAGAATATTCTTCTTCAGAAGTCTTAGATTCAGACAACAATTCTATAAAAGAATCTGTTGAATTTTCTAAGCCTTCTTTCAGAACGAATTTTGCAGAATCTCCGTTGGAAGTCGCTTCGGAAACTGAGTTACTGATTTCCCACTTCCCTTTGGAAGTCACTTCAGAACTCTACTTCCCAGTTCAGAACGCAGAAAATTGAAGTGTTCAGAACTCAGAGAGAGAAGAGAAGTGTTTGCTCTTGGTGTATTTGTTGTTGGTAATTGGTGTGTTGTTCAATTGAGAATCAGAGCCCTTTATATAGCCTTCCAGGAGGGGCCAACAGGTTCGAACCTAAACGAAAGGTTGCACCCTTTCGACCCAACAGTCGTGTCTGTTGGCAGCCCAACAGTCGCGGAGCGGTCTGTTGCGGGCGGATTGGATCCGGAGCGGAGCGGGTCCGGTTCGGGTATGCTTGCAATCCATACCCGCGAGACCCGATTCAAAAAGAATCAGGCCAGGTAGGGAACCCGAACCCAGACCCGGACCCGGTCCGGCCCGGACTCGGTCCGGCCCGGACCCGGCCCCGGCGCCGGCCGGCCGCCGCCGCCAGCGGCGGCGCGCGCGCGCGCACGCATGTGCGAGCATAGTTCCCTCCTTTTCGCGCGTGAAAACTCCAAGTACCCAAAGGGCACGCCCTTTGTTCTCAATTTTCTCTATTTATACACCACAAACTTCCATCCCATGGCCAATGTGGGACTAAATGCTTTTAGCTACCTTTAGTCCCGTTTTGGCTTTGAATTAGGCAATCTTTAGACTTGAATATCTCATTCATTCGAAGTCGGAATTGAACATGTGAATATACCACGTTCATCCCCAATGGAAGGAGAACACACTCCAACCATCATCCAGTTGATTCGATCAACGGATCTCGCCATAATTCAACTCAAAGATTCGCATTTATATTCTTCAATTCCAACAATCCCCCACAATGAATGGAGATTCAAGGAAATGACACACAAAGAGACTGACTCTATTGTGAAAGGTACTTGAGAAAAGAAACTGCATAAGGATAGGTGAAATTGGTCTTGAACCTTCCATAGCGAAAACTTTATCGGACTTACTGGCTAATCAGTGAACTAGGTCTTGAACTGTTAGCCGTTAGTGTAAGCCAAGTCAACAAGCTTCACACAGTGACTTTCCAAATCAACTTTGGTTCTCGGTTGTGTCCGTTTTGGCCCTGGACATTCTTGGTTTCAAAGAGTATCTTTAGGGAATAACAGCCTCCATAGAAATTCCCAAAGAGCCGACCCAACTCTATACTCACATAAGTGATGGACCTATTAAGAGTAGTCTACTCTACTCCACTTGTTTAGTAACAAGATATAGGCATCATTAAAAGCGTTAAGTTTATCCTTAATCCACTTATAGAAAAGCACCTATGTGTACCTTAGGAATGGATTGGAGTCAAACTCCCAAGTGCTTACTTGTTGAGTCAATCATAACTAGTTTTTCCTCTTGAACTTAGTCCGTGGGATCTCCAGTCGCTAAGTGAGGTTTCCATTAAGCTGACTCGGTAAGGTTAGGCTTTTAGATCCATTCCCCTCGATGCGCAGTTTATACGCTCTCCACTTAAACCTTTAGTAAGCGGATCCGCTAAATTATCCTTTGACGATACAAAGTCAATAGAAATAATTCCATTTGAGAGCAACTGCTTCACGGTATTATGTCTACGACGAATATGTCTAGACTTACCGTTGTATATAACATTTTGTGCCCTACATATAGCTGCTTGATTATCGCAGTGTATACATATAGCGGGCACTGGCTTTTGCCATAATGGTATATCTTCTAAGAATTGTTGAAGCTATTCTGCTTCTTCTCCAGCCTTATCTAAGGCTATGAATTCCGATTCCATAGTGGAACGGGCAATACATGTTTGCTTAGAAGACTTCCATGATACCGCTGCTCCTGCTAGAGTAAAATACGTATCTGCTAGTTGATTTTGATTCCTCAGAATCTGCAATCCAATTGGCATCACTGTATCCTTCCAGTACAGGTGGATACTGTCCATATCTCAAGGCATATTCCTTGGTATGTGATACGTAACCCAATACTCGTAGTAGAGCGGTCCAATGTAGATCACTAGGATTACTAGTGTATCTACTTAACTTACTTACAATGTAAGCAATATCGGGTCTAGTACAATTCATCAAATACATTAGACTTCCGATAATCTGAGAATACTCCAACTAGCATATTCCAGTTCCTGTATTCTTATGAAGGTGGACTTGTGGTAGAAAAGGATTTGTATTCTCTTTTATCCCATGATCCTTGAATCTTTTATCATCTTATCCACGTAGTGAGATTGAGATAGACTGATTCCATCTGGTGTTCTGGTAATTTTAATTCCTAAAATTACATCAGCAACCCCCAGATCCTTCATGTCAAAACTGTTGGATAACATTCGTTTAGTGGACTTAATAATTTACATGTCGTCCACATAAAGACAAACAATGATACATGCATTTCCAACTATTTTCGTGTAAACACACTTATCGATAGATCCATCGGGTTTTAATTTTCTTTTGAAAATTCACTTACACCCAATTGGTTTACTGCCATGAGGCAAGTTAACCAATTCCCAAGTTTGATTACTTAGTATGGATTCTATTTCGCTATTTATAGCTTCTTTCCACATTTGTGCTTTTGGGGTTGACATAGCCTCTTTAAATGTTTGAGGTTCGCTCTCAATAGCGTATGCTATGAAATCTGGACCAAAAGATTTTGAGATTCTAGATCTCTGACTTCTTCTTGGTTCAGTTTCCGCATTAACAATTGTTCCTCGGGGCTTCATCTCTGAACGTCATCTCGTGTGTTCTTTTCCCAGAAGTCTTATCTGCTTCCCGTTTGTATGGAAAGACGTCTTTAAAGAACACAGCATCTCTTGATTCGATAATCATATTTACATGAATATCAGGTATCTCTGATTTATGAACCAGAAATCTGTAGGCACTACTATTCAAGGCATAGCCTATGAATATGCAATCCATAGTTTTTACTCCCAACTTAGTCTTTTTAGGTAATGGTGCTAGCACTTTTGCAAGGCACCCCCACATTTTGAAGTAATGGTAGGAAGGTGTCCTTCCATGCCATAACTCGAAAGGTATAAGACCAAGTTTCTTGTGGGGTACTCTATTTAGAATATAATTTGCAGTTAATAGAGCTTCCCCCCACAAGTTCTGCGGAGCTCCAGAACTTACGAGCATGGAATTAACCATCTCCTTCAAAGTTCTGTTCTTCCGTTCAGCAATTCCATTCTGCTGAGAAGTGTATGGTGCTGTAGTTTGATGGATTATACCAAAATTAGCACATAACTCACTAAAATTTTTGATTCATATTCTCCGCCTCTATCGGATTTTAGAATCTTGATTTTCTTGTTGAGTTGATTCTCAACTTCGGCTTTATATGTTATAAACATATTTATTGCCTCATCCTTATTGTTTAAAAGATACACATAACAGTATCTTGTACAGTCATCAATAAAAGTAATGAAATACTTTTTTACCGCCTCTAGTTGGCATAAACTTCAAATCACACAGATCGCTATGAATTAACCCTAAAGGTTCTGTATTTCGATCAATTGAGTGAAATGAATTTTTCGCCAACTTGGCCTCAACATAAATCTCACACTTGCGAATTTCTTCCAAGTTGAGTTTAGGAATATATCCCAGATTAGACAAGTTCTTCAAAGACTTGTAATTTACATGCCCTAATCTAGCATGCCATAAAATAGGAGACTCAAGCAAATAAACAGAAGAATTTCTTTTATTTATAAGCTTCGGGTACAAATACACAGACTTTTTATCTACCACTGCAACATTGGCTTTAAAAGTCCATCAACAAGATAACCCTTTCCCACATACATCCCTCCCTTAGTAAGTACAAATTTATCGAATTCAAAAACCATTCTAAATCCTTTCTTACTAAGTATTGATCCAGAGATCAAATTCTTGCGGATGTCTGGAATATGAAGCACATCGTTAAGAGTAAGCTCTTTCCCCGATGTCCACTTCAGGATGACCTTGCCCTTTCCTTCAACCTTTGAGATGGCTGAATTTCCCATGAATAGTTACTCATCTTGCTCTAGTCTTGATATTCAGAGAATAATAATTTCTCAGAGCAGATGTGCCGAGTAGCCCCAGTGTCTACCCACCAATCCTTATTGTTGGTTGTCAGATATACTTCTGACACCACAGCTGAAAGGCTTGGAGATTCATGGTTGGACAAGTTTGTCTGTGGATGGCTCTTCTTGTTCTTTTTGAGGCGGCTGCGACATTCATTCGCCTTATGCCCCTCTTTTTTGCAGATGTAGCAGGTTCCCTTGAAGCGCATGTTCTTGCCTTCTTGGACCTTGCCTTTGTACCCCTGGGAAGTCTTCTTCCGCTTTAAGCCTTTGGAAGTAGACGCTTTCCCCTTTGAGTCTTCGATCACATTGGCTTTTGCTTCGTAGGAGTTCTTACTGCTCCTTTTCTCGGACTTTCTGTTGTCCTCCTTGATTCGAAGCCTCACAATGAGATCTTCCAACTTCAACTCTTTTCGCTTGTGCTTTAGGTAGTTCTTGAAATCTCTCCACGCAGGTGGGAGTTTCTCCACGATAGTAGCAACCTGAAAGGTTTCAGGTAGGGTCATACCTTCGGCTTCTATCTCGTGCAACATAAGTTGGAACTCTTACACCTGACAGATTACAGTCTTACTGTCCACCATTTTGTACTCCAGAAATCGTCCTACGACGAACTTCTTGGTACCAGCATCCTCAGTCTTGTACTTCTTGTCAAGACTGGCCCATAACTTCTTTGCCGTTGTTATAGGACTGTAGACATTGTAAAGAGAGTCATGCAGTCCATTTAAAACATAATTTCGGCAAAGGAAGTCACATTGAGTCCATGCATCAGTTGCAGGCTCTGGTGGATCTTCTTGCAGGAATCTGACCAGATGAAGAGTGGTCAAGTAGAAGAGCATCTTCTGTTGCCACCTCTTGAATTCTGTGCCATCAAATTTTCCTGGCTTCTCCGGCTTCGGGTTAGGAAGTGGAGTTGGCATCAAAGCTTGCATGTTTGGTGCCTTGCTTGAGCTATCTTGATTAGTCTCAGACATTTTCTGTAAGTTCAAGCAGAACAGAAGTAAGAAACTTCAATTATAATTGTCTTAAGATTGTTGGGTATCTGCTTAACAGGAATCAATCTGACAACTAATCAAGATCACTGAGATATCAACAATCTAATTGGCCAGATCGGCAAATATCAGGTGGGAGCTTTTCCGTTCAATAGAACGTTCCTTAATTTAAGAACCACCTTTCAATTTCCTTCCTTGGTTAAACACCAATTAGACTGAATCTAAATCAGTCTCGATATACTGTAAAGTATATCCCCTGTATAAAAGACTTAATCCACTTGTACAGTATTTGGAGTGAGGTACGCTTAAAGCGAATCTCCTTAAGACAATTACGTCCCCCGCACCGGTGCTAACGGGATAATGGACGCTGGTCTCCCAAGATACAACACTCTTTCACGGTATTTGGATAGCACTACCAAATCACCGTACGGTCGAACTGTAGTCAACCAGTACCTTCCACAGGATCGTTGAAGCAGCGGTACAAGGACAAATTTCGGATGAATATTTGCCCCTTACTTTGGAGTAGCACCCACTGTTGAGGACGATGGAAGGTTGAAGAATATTCTTCTTCAGAAGTCTTAGATTCAGACAACAATTCTATAAAAGAATCTGTTGAATTTTCTAAGCCTTCTTTCAGAACGAATTTTGCAGAATCTCCGTTGGAAGTCGCTTCGGAAACCGAGTTACTGATTTCCCACTTCCCTTTTGGAAGTCACTGCAGAACTCTACTTCCCAGTTCAGAACGCAGAAAATTGAAGTGTTCAGAACTCAGAGAGAGAGAAGAGAAGTGTTTGCTCTTGGTGTATTTGTTGTTGTAATTGGTGTGTTGTTCAATTGAGAATCGGAGCCCTTTATATAGCCTTCCAGGAGGGGCCAACAGGTTCGAACCCAAACGAAAGGTTGCACCCTTTCGACCCAGCAGTCGTGTCTGTTGGCAGCCCAACAGTCGCGAAGCGGTCTGTTGGCGGGCGGATTGGATCCGGAGCGGAGCGGGTTCGGTTCGGTATGCTTGCAATCCATACCCGCGAGACCCGATTCAAAAAGAATTAGGCCAGGTAGGGAACCCGAACCCAGACCCAGACCCAGACCCAGACCCGGTCCCGAGCCCGAGCCCGAGCCCGGCGCCGGCCGGCCGGCGCCAGCGGCGGCCGCGCGCGCACACGCATGTGCGAGCATAGTTCCCTCCTTTTCGCGCGCGAAAACTCCAAGTACCCAAAGGGCACGCCCTTTGTTCTCAATTTTCTCTATTTATACACCACAAACTTCCATCCCATGGCCAATGTGGGACTAAATACTTTTAGCTACCTTTAATCCCGTTTGGCTTTGAATTAGGCAATCTTTAGACTTGAATATCTCATTCATTCGAAGTCGGAATTGAACATGTGAATATACCACGTTCATCCCCAATGGAAGGAGAACACACTCCATCATCCAGTTGATTCGATCAACGGATCTCGCCATAATTCAACTCAAAGATTCGCATTTATATTCTTCAATTCCAACATCCCTTACATAGATGAAATAAATAGAAAATTATAACATTAATCTTACTTGTGCTATACACTAACAATTATTACTTTAACTCTCTTCTTCAAACTCACGTTGACATGGCATCGAGAATTTGTTTAACCAAATTACATAGAGCTTGTCACTACTAAACTGCTAAAAATAAATTATAGAACAGTCAAGGGATTGGACAATAAGATGAAAAGGAGATATCGACAATATAGAACAATTGCTGAAGAAAAAAACTACGATGGATGCAAAATCAAAGACGAAACATTTATGAAGTGATGGATTCCAATTGAGATGGAGTACTTGCTAAATGTGATTTAGCTGAGTCTCTTGTGTGTATAGTAAGGCAAACTTTGAGCATGTGAGCCTCTTTAGTATACACAATATGGACTTAAAAACATATAAGAAATCTCTTTCCTGTGAAGCGAGCCGGATATTGATTGGATGTGAATTCGGTCAATGAAAAAGGAGATCGTGACATCCATCATAAAAGTAATGCTGGAGAAGCAATGTCCAAGGAGAAAAAAAGAATCTTCAATGAAGATAAATACTTTCAACGTCGACAAGGAGAGACAAGCATCGCCAGAAGTGAATGAGGATGACAGGAAGCCTAGAAGAGATGAGAACATCAATCAAAGGAGAGGAGGCGATCACCGTTGGTAGGAGAGGATTTGGTTGGCAACAACATGAGAAGAGGCCATTAGAGTACCTAACGACGTGATAGTTGTGAGCTCTACAAAAAAAAGAAGAGGAGGTTTTGTCGGCTACGTTGAAGGAGAGGACTTCGATGTTGATGCGCAAAGCGAAAACTGATCTGATGCTAGGCACATGTTAATGGGCGCAACCTAGTACAGCCTTGTTGGTGGCGTAACGACGACAATCTAAGAAGAAGATTTTGATGGCAAAAAACTTTTAAAAAGATGACTCAATACCATATTAGATTTGAAGAAATAGATGATTTGGTGGCTTTCCCTAGATGAGGATTAGCCTTTCCTTCGTATAGATAATAAATAAACACAAGGTTAGAAAAAAACTTTTTTTCCTGTTACACACAAATTAATTATTACTTTAACATAGCTTAACTTTCTAATTTTGTGTCCACTTTTCTGCATGTCAGTACTCGACTGTGACGGTCCCAGGTTTAATTACATTAATTCACTTCTTATCCACTTTCAGGGGAGTATTATCATTTGATTAACTTATTCGAAATTTCGGCAGCATCTCTCTTATAACTTGTCACTTGTCTAAATACAACACCTCAATTATCAATATACGCATCATCAATGGCCTCCATGACTCAATTCTCAAATCAAGTATAATTAAGCAATCACCCACGTAGTTGATAGTTACATTTCGACTTGACATCGCCTACTTAAGTTAGAAGAAGAATGTGAATCATACATCCGGGTTGCCGAAAATCAACACCTACCTTAAGGAACTTACAGGAGCTACTCCTTAGCACTTAAAAGGTTCACCACATATACATTAGGCCACATGGAAACATACACAAATAAAATAAAAAGTTTATACAAGAGTCTTAAGTTCAACATTTTACACAACCAAAGAATAGCATAGTTTTAAATAACAAAAGTCACCACAGGGGGTGAGACTGCGACTCAAGCTTCCATATTTTACTAGGTTACACTAGGCCAAACCTTTACCTTTGTTCTGACCTGAAAACATAATTTAATGGAGTCAGCTACACAGCTCAGTGGATGGAGTATCATACAAATTTCAATTTCGCCAATTGATGAATTATGTAAAATATGGAAAGTTATATGTATAACGGTCCCAGCTTCTAATAAGTAAGATTAGATCCACAACACGTATTTATTCCCAAATCTCTTCTTTGATTCAAAATCTAGAAAATTTCGGCAGCATTTCCTCTAAAATTTTACTTTTTCCACATACAAAAAAATAGCAATTTCGGCACCAAGGCCTACTTATGTCCATAAAGGATTTCGGCCACATGGCCTACTTATCACAAGGCATAAAGATCTCACTAGCACCACATTTCAACCTTAAGAAGTTCCCACAATATGCTTACACAATATATTCCCTTACATATCCATCAAGACATCCATCATCCACCTGATACTATCAACATGATCACCATACTTAGATTTACAAACATCCCAAACACCACAAGTTCTAGTTACAACTATTACAAGAAGAGGGTTACATATGATAGTGGCATCAAGGTACATTTAACTAGGGAATGCTGAAATAAAACATATTTATATGCACATAGTGAACAAAAACAATAGTTTATGGAAGATATGCCATCTTGCTCATAACTACTCCATGCTACAGTATGCCTTTACCTTTATCCAGACCTGAAAGGGGAAAAATGAAAGGAATGAGCTTGACGGCTCAGCGAGTAAATTTCATAAACACTATATGAATGATATCATGAATATTCTACCACTACATACCTTGCGGAGTCCAAGGAGACCTTACATGAATATAGATACCTCCTTACCCGATTTAATAATCACAAGTTACAATTATTAGACTTTCTTTATGATTATTAAAAGTTCCTTCCAAGTATATACTAGAGCGAGATCATTAATTGATCTTTTCCATGAATGTCTCTATACACATGTTCCTACCTTGCCCTAGCCTTTACTAATCATTGTCACTTTCTAAACACTTACCGATAATGCAATATTTCTATTACTTACTAGGGCACATTCACACATCACCCTAATCATAGGGTGCTAATTTTCCCCGTCTTCTCCCACCTACCGGCTCCCGCCCGGCCCTTCCTCCTAGAAGTACAACAAAGACTCATATATATAGCATATGAAATAAGCATACATATTCATGTAATGTATATACGTGATTCCCATGACCCCCGTCTTCTCCAACCTACCGGCTCCCGCCCGGCCCCTTCCTCCTTATGTTTATAACAAATATGCACTAACATTACTTACCGTCTTCCCCCTCCTACCGGCTCCCGCCCGGCCCCTTCCTCCTCTTAATTGACAAACATAGAAAATCAAATACCAACGTATAGTTCCTACAATCCACACACTCACACATATTGCATATCAAAAATGTACTATTGCATAAGTTACACAATTAGCATGTTTTGGTAAGATCACACAATCGACATGTTCACATATCACCCACATACTCAATCATGCTATTTTATAAGTATTACCATAGCAATTCATACAACTATGATTCATGCGAAAACACTAAAGTATCATGATTAGTGATTTAACATTACACATACATAACATGTAACATAACCCCCAATGCACGTTTACATCCTCTACCCAAATTATTTTAGAAGGACTTAGGAAGCAATTACCCATCACCATGCACTTCACATATCTTACCTAACCTAACTCTAATTGTTACTAATGCATAACACAAACAATTTGTAACCACCCTCTAATGAAAAGAGAGTAAGTATGCCACCAATCCCATGAAAAAATAAATTTACATGCTACCCTACACTATTCTAATATACTTTCCCCAAATCCCTCCTAATCTCATTACATCAATTACTTAAATTAGACTCATGAATTAGGTATGTATAGTGAGTATAGAAATTTACTCACTTAATAGATGGATTCCCACTTGTGCTCTTTGATCAATCCTTCCACTCAAACCCTAGCAAAAGACAAAGGAAATTCTTAGTTATGAAATAACTCATAAAGAGAGAGGAATTAGTGGAGTAACCATTCTTACCTTCAACCCCAAATGAGCTTCAGAAAAATTGGGAGTTTTTGGAACTTGAATTCAGAATTAGGGCTTTTGATTTCCCCTTCAAAACCACCCCAAAACTGAAATTTCTTCTCTTCTCCGGCCAACAGAGGATTCCCCCCCCCGAATCAGGCCGACCCGCGGCCTGATCCGCTGCTGGCGCGCGGCTGTGCGCCGCCCCCGCGCGCTGCGGGCTGCTGCTCGCGGCTGTGCGCAGCCGCGTGCGGTGGTGGCGCGCGGCTGTGCTGCCGCCCCCCTTGGCTTCGGCCGGGGGTGCAAGAGAGAGGGAGGGTGAGAGAGAGTTATGAGGAAGGAGAAGTCTAGGGTTCAGGTGAGAGAAAAATGTGTTTACAGAGAAGAGAGAACTCTTCTCAGATCTGAACGTAAGTGATGTACATTTTGCATAAAGGCCCCCAATAAACCAAATTATTAATAAGTCAATACCTCCCCCATGTTGCCACTTGGTCAAATCTAGGATCAAGATGATCCTAGCCCTACATCTCATCTCCTCATGCACACCTAACCCCTTCCACTAACTCCAATTAAACTATTACAAATACCAAGTATTTATTTAGGTATACACTAATTTTTGGGAATACTATTAGATATACTTAAAAATGTAATTATCTAAGGTATACTCTCATATACTCAAGTATCATATTTATGTAGGCATAAAATACCAACCTATATTTCTATGAATTCCCATTTTATGCCATATATCCCAAAAAATGAAAATAACTCATTCAAAATAAAATACTAATTCTTTGGTTATTTTTATTACTATAGGTATTCAATTAAGAAAGAGGAATCATAAAAAAAAAAATATTCCCTATATAACTGATGCTTAATATAATTAGGAAATAATAAATAATAAATAAAAATAGGCTGTTACATTTCTACCCCTTAGGGAAGCTTCGGCCCGAAGCTCGACGTACCTCGGAAAAGTTGTGGGTAGGTAATTCGCATATCCTCCTCTGGTTCTCAGGTAGTCTCTTCGATTTCCTGGCTTCTCCATAATACCTTCACCAACGGAATAGCTTTGTTCCGCAAAACCTTCTCTTTACGATCCAAGACTTGCACTGGCTCCACCGTATATGATAAATCTTCTTGGAGTTGTAGTGGGGAGTAACTAAGAACATGACTGGGGTCTGGTATGTATTTCCTTAATTGTGACACATGAAATACATTATGCATCTTCTCCATTTCTGGTGGTAATGCTAACATGTAGGCCAGAGGTCCAATTCTTTCCAATATCTCAAAAGGACCGATGAAACGGGGGTCTAACTTATTCCGTTTACCAACCCGTATCACTCTTTTCATTGGTGATATCTTCAAGAAAACTTTGTCGCCTTCAGCAAACTCCAAGGGTCTCCGGTGCCGATCTGCATATATCTTCTGTCTACTTTGGGCCGCCTTCATCCTCTTCCTAATTATCCGGATCTTCTCTGTTGTTTCTAACACTATATCAGCTCCGAATAATATTCGGTCTCCCATCCCCTCCTAACAAATCGGAGATCTGCACTTCCTGCCGTACAAGGCTTCAAATGGCGGCATTCAATAGTAGATTGATAACTATTGTTGTATGCAAACTCTGCCAATGGTAGGTATTTTTTCCAATTACCTCCGAAATCCGATACACATGCTCTCAGCATATCCTCAAGTATTTGAATAGTTCTTTCTGATTGTCCGTCGGTTTGCGGATGAGCAGCTGTACTTGGATGTAGTTTAGTGCCCAGAGCCTGGGATAGGCTGATCTATAGTCTTGACTGGAATCGGGGTCCCGATCTGACACAATAGTCTCAGGTACTCCGTGAATTCTGATTATTTCTCGGAGGTAGGTTTGGGCTAATCTGTCCATCGAATAGTTTATTCGAATGGGTAAGAAATGGGCGGACTTTGTGAGTCGGTCTACTATCACCCATACGGCATCATATCCTTGAGGGGATTTGGGAAGTCCTGTAACAAAATCCATAGCAATGTTGCTCCACTTCCATTCAGGTATTTGCAACGGCATAAGGAGTCCCGGGGGCTTCTTATGTTCAGCTTTGACTTGTTGGCATATTAGACATCTTTGTACAAATTTAGTTATGTCCTTCTTCATTCCTTCCCACCAAAAATTTGATCGTAGATCTTGATACATTTTGGTTGCTCCAGGATGTGCGGTGTAAGGAGTGCAATGTGCTTCAGTCATAATTCGCTCTTTGAGCTTAAAATCTGAAGGTATATAGATTCGGCCTCCCTTTCTTAGCAAGTCCTTAACAATGGAACAATCTTGAGTTTCACCCCTTTGCACTCCTTCCACAATTCTAATTACTTGATCATCTTTTAGTTTAGCCTCTTTTATCTCTTTGTGGAGGTCAAAATCAATGCTAACTTGATTTACCTGTACCACCCCTTCTCGAGTTTCCTTACCAAGATCTCCAATTGCATCCGCTCTATGTCTTTTAATAGGTCATCCCGTTGTGTTAGTAACACTGCTACGGATCCTCCAGACTTCCTACTAAGGGCATCTGCCACAACATTGGCCTTTCCGGGGTGGTAATGAATAGCCAAGTCGTAGTCTTTCATTAACTCCAACCATCTTCTTTGTCGCATATTCAGCTCCTTTTGGGTAAAGATATACTTTAGACTCTTATGGTCTGTGTATATATCACATGAGACCCCATAAAGGTAGTGTCGCCATATTTTCAAGGCAAAGATGACTGCGGCTAGCTCAAGATCATGTGTAGGATAATTTTTCTCATGGTTCCTTAGTTGTCTAGAAGCATATGCAATTACCCTGCCATGTTGCATCAACACACACCCTAGCCCTGACTTTGACGCATCACTGTAAATAACATAGCCTTCAGTTCCAGTGGGCATGGCTAGGACTGGGGCCGATGTTAGTTTATCCTTTAACTCTTGAAAACTTCTTTCCTGACTATCTCCCCAATGGAATTTGAGTCCCTTCTTGGTTAATTGTGATAAGGATGCAGCTATTTTGGAGAATCCCTCCACAAATCTCCGGTAATATCCAGCCAATCCTAGAAAGCTTCGCACTTCGGTGACATTGGTAGGTCGAAGCCATTCTTTAATCGCTTCGATCTTCGCAGGATCCACTGATATTCCTTCCTTATGATGTGGCCCAAGAATCCAACTTTATCCAGTCAGAATTCACACTTTTTAAGTTTTGCATAGAGTTGGCTCTCTCTCAATAATTGTAAAACTACCCTTAAATGACTTTCATGCTCTTCTTTGCTTTTAGAGTAGATTAGAATGTCATCTATAAAGACCACCACAAATTGATCTAGGTATGGTTGGAAGATCCTATTCATCAGATCCATAAATGCTGCTGGAGCGTTGGTCAAACCAAATGGCATCACTAAAAACTCATAGTGACCATATCTAGTCCGAAAGGCTGTCTTAGAAACATCCTCCGGCTTAATTTTTAATTGATGGTATCCAGATCTCAGATCTATTTTGGAAAATATACTGGCACCCTGAAGTTGGTCAAAAAGGTCATCAATCCTCGGCAGTGGATATCGATTCTTGATAGTGACCTTGTTCAATTCACGATAGTCTATACACAGCCTCATGCTCCCATCTTTCTTCTTAACAAATAACATAGGAGCACCCCAA
Source organism: Agave tequilana (assembly GCA_038442645.1). Taxonomy (NCBI): domain Eukaryota; kingdom Viridiplantae; phylum Streptophyta; class Magnoliopsida; order Asparagales; family Asparagaceae; genus Agave; species Agave tequilana. The sequence goes on from JAVJIF010017012.1 coordinate 15,676, forward strand.
GGTGATACACTCGGCCGAATAAATCTCAGACTTAGTAACTCTTATAGCTGATCCTTTAATTCTTTCATTTCTGCGGGCGCCATCCTATAGGGTGCCTTGGATATGGGACTTGTCCTGGTAGAAGATTAATGGAAAAATCTACTTCCCTATCTGGGGGTAAGCCGGGTAGATCCTCCGGAAATACATCAGGGTATTCCTTCACAACTTCAATGTTCTCAACTTTCATTATCTTATCTTCACTAATAACAGTTGCCAGGAATCCTTGACACCTTTGCCTTAATAGCTTAGTGGCCTTCAAGGCTGAAATGATTGGAGTGCAAATTTTATCCTTCACCCCTTCATAGACTCTTTCTGGAGTTCCTTCTAACTTAAAGATTATTCTCTTCTGGTGACAGTCTACATGAGCCCGATATGTTGACAACCAATCCATTCCTAGGATGATGTCAAATTCCATCTCTCCTAATTTGATCAAGTCTGCATGTGTTTTCATTTCTCCTAAAATGATTTCACATTCCTTATAGTATTCACTAGTGGTCACTCTCGCGCCTACTGGGGTTGACACCACTAGTTGATAATTCATAGGTTCAGATTCCTTGTTAATTATTGCAGCAAATGATGAAGAAATAAATGAGAGGGTAGCACCGGGGTCAAATAATACTCGAGCAATATTTTCAGATACACAGACGGTACCTTCCACCACTGCATTGGATGCTCTAGCTTCCTGCGGAGTTATGGCATTCATTCTTCCTTGAACTCTGGGTTGTTGTACTGATGCTTGCGTCATGGCTGAGCGAGTCCTGTTGACAGGTTACCGAAAGGCGGTAGCTTGTCCTCCTGCTGTTGGGGCAATGCCCATGGTCGGTCTCCCTGTTCCCCTACTAGCTCCTGGATATCCATGCAGGGTTGGGCAGTCTCTCCTCATATGACCCATTTTGCCACAAGCAAAATATTGCTTACCAACAGAGCAACTGCCAGTGTGACTTCGATTGCACCTTGGACACCATTGGCTTCCCGCAAAGTTGGAGCGTGGAGAGGACATTGGTAACTCTGAATGGGGAAATCCTTTATTCTTGGGCATGCGTTCATCCTGGTCCCCTGAGCGGGCATAACGGAAGATCCGGTGCCTCTGTCGGACCTCACCGGATGAGTTCCAAAGTTTGACGCATTATCATACCGGGGGCGCTTCATGAAAAGCAGTTCCCTGGTCCTTGCCTCTCGACTTTCCTGCATGTCTCTTTCAATTTCTAGGGCCTTCTCTACAGCTTGGCTATAGATATGTAATTGGAAAGGAATCAGTTTACTCCTGATTTCAGGCCTCAAGCCTCTAACAAATCTTTTCGCCTTATCTTCCTCTTCGGACACTAATTTCTCAGCATATCTAGACAGTTGGGTGAATTTGGCTTCATATTGACTCACAGTCAACTGGTTCTGCTTTAGGTCTTGAAATTCCATTGCGAGTCTGTCCTTCACCACTCCCGGTATATATTTTTCATTGAACTTTTTAACTAAAAAGTTCCAAGAGATTTCTTTCCCCATGGTCTTAGCCCCTCCTTTAATCATCTCCCACCAACGCTCAGCTTCTCCTTGGAACATAAAGGAGGTGAAAGATACCCGTTGATTTTCAGTGCACTCCATAACATCAAGTATTTTCTCAATTTGACGGAGCCATTCTTCAGCTTGTATCGGATCAACTCCTCCTTTAAAAGCTGGTGGATTTAACTTTTGAAATTGTTCAAGGGCTCTACGAGGTTATTAACATTTGCTAGCTGCAGTAGCCAATCCGGTATTCTGTCTGGAATTCTCCGATTGGCATTTGATTGTTCACTTAGGAATTTTTGACTTGCCGGGGGATGGACGCTCCCGATTGCGCTGTGCAATGGGACGTCGCCCTCCGAGTTGGCATCGGGTGGAGGAAAATTTAAATCCATTTAATACCTAAGAGAATAGTCAAACTTAATTAATGACAACTACATAATAACAAGTAGAATAGCTCCAAAAACAAAATACTGATTTCATTTATGCACAAAATGTTTTCATGACAACATTTACATTAGCATGACTACATTCTTTCAAAACATACAAGTGTAGTCATAAAGAGATACATTGTTCACACATATAGCTATTGACAACCACTTTCTTCACCCAAAAAAAAAATATATGACCTCATATGAGTCAACATTCATTTTCTCCAAAAACAAAAACCAAAACAAAAAAAAAATGTCACCCACCTAGACCTCTATCAAGGGGTTATGTTAGAACCCGAGGAGCTTTCCTCCCTGTCGTCTCCTCCAGATTCATCTTCCTCACTGTCTTCCTCTTCTTCGGGGTCTTCATCTTCTTGATTTAACTCCTCAGGATCATCTTCTTCTGGATCTACTTCTTCAGGATTCTCTTCTCCTTCAAGATTCTCTTCCTCAGGATCCTCTTCTTCTTCCTCCAGGACAGCATCATATTCACATCTCCAATTCTCCTGATCATCGTAAAGATCCATGTCTTCTACCCAGCTGGAGTCCCACCAAATACCTCCAAAGAAAATCCTTCCTTCAGGATTCATCTCATTGTTAGGCAGGACTCCCAGGTCCACAGTCGTTGGTGCATTCCTTATGGCACTTTCTGCTTCACTGATTTCATCTTTATTATCTTGTCTCGTGCGAACCCCTGTATCTTTACTGTCTGAGGGACCTTTCAGAATGATAGCTGGATCGGTCTCATCGGATTCAAAATCCCAATCCATGTGGTCCGCAATCCAACTCAAACTTTCCGACCCCGGACCGTCGGATGACGATCCTGTCATCTCAGAATCTCCCATCTGTAGAAGTAAGAGATTTACATTAGACGATTTGTCTTCCAATTCTCCCCAAAATAATAGATTACATGAATATATAACAAGACATGATAGAAAATCATCACTTCTTTAACCATGCCGATCTTTCATAATTTTACCATTGGGTGGAACTACCCTGCCAATAGGTTAAACCCTGTCGTGTGTGATATTTTGATTGCTCTCTCTTTTTCAGTGTCCCATATCACTGAAATTCCATACAGAAGGGCCCGCACCCTTTGTAGGATCCATTTGAATTAAGGTATGCGGGTACCCGAATTCAAATGTAGAGAACAGTTAAATATCATACATTTCAGGTTCCAATACCCTAAGATCCTACTGTCACTCCAATACCCCTTTATCTAACTTACCCAAACATACTTGCAGATTTCACATGCTTACCTAGCCAGTCCTGTATGCTACATCTATCTAGGCTAACCTTGCCTAAACCACGCTCTGATACCAACAATAAGGGTCCCAGCTTCTAATAAGAAAGATTAGATCCACAACACGTATTTATTCCCAAATCTCTTCTTTGATTCAAAATCTAGAAAATTTCGGCAGCATTTCCTCTAAAATTTTACTTTTTTCACATACAAAAAAATAGCAATTTCGGCACCAAGGCCTACTTATGTCCATAAAGGATTTCGGCCACATGGCCTACTTATCACAAGGCATAAAGATCTCACTAGCACCACATTTCAACCTTAAGAAGTTCCCACAATATGCTTACACAATATATTCCCTTACATATCCATCAAGACATCCATCATCCACCTGATACTATCAACATGATCACCATACTTAGATTTACAAACATCCCAAACACCACAAGTTCTAGTTACAACTATTACAAGAAGAGGGTTACATATGATAGTGGCATCAAGGTACATTTAACTAGGGAATGCTAAAATAAAACATATTTATATGCACATAGTGAACAAAAACAATAGTTTATGGAAGATATGCCATCTTGCTCATAACTACTCCATGCTACAGTATGCCTTTACCCTTATCCAGACCTGAAAGGGGAAAAATGAAAGGAATGAGCTCGACGGCTCAGCGAGTAAATTTCATAAACACTATATGAATGATATCATGAATATTCTACCACTACATACCTTGCGGAGTCCAAGGAGACCTTACATGAATATAGATACCTCCTTACCCGATTTAATAATCACAAGTTACAATTATTAGACTTTCTTTATGATTATTAAAAGTTCCTTCCAAGTATATACTAGAGCGAGATCATTAATTGATCTTTTCCATGAATGTTTCTATACACATGTTCCTACCTTGCCCAAGCCTTTACTAATCATTGTCACTTTACTAACACTTACCGATAATGCAATATTTCTATTACTTACTAGGGCACATTCACACATCACCCTAATCATAGGGTGCTAATTTCCCCCGTCTTCTCCCACCTACCGGCTCCCGCCCGGCCCCTTCCTCCTAGAAGTGCAACAAAGACTCATATATATAGCATATGAAATAAGCATACATATTCATGTAATGTATATAAGTGATTCCCATGACCCCCGTCTTCTCCCACCTACCGGCTCCCGCCCGGCCCCTTCCTCCTTATGTTTATAACAAATATGCACTAACATTACTCACCGTCTTCCCCCTCCTACCGGCTCCCGCCCGGCCCCTTCCTCCTCTTAATTGACAAACATAGAAAATCAACATACCAACGTATAGTTCCTACAATCCACACACTCACACATATTGCATATCAAAAATGTACTATTGCATAAGTTACACAATTAGCATGTTTTGGTAAGATCACACAATCGACATGTTCACATATCACCCACATACTCAATCATGCAATTTTATAAGTATTACCATAGCAATTCATACAACTATGATTCATGCGGAAACACTTAAGTATCATGATTAGTGATTTAACATTATACATACATAACATGTAACATAACCCCCAATGCACGTTTACATCCTCTACCCAAATTATTTTAGAAGGACTTAGGAAGCAATTACCCATCACCATGCGCTTCACATATCTTACCTAACCTAGCTCTAATTGTTACTAATGCATATCACAAACAATTTGTAACCACCCTCTAATGAAAAGAGAGTAAGTATGCCACCAATCCCATGAAAAAATAAATTTACATGCTACCCTACACTATTCTAATATACTTTCCCCAAATCCCTCCTAATCTCATTACATCAATTACTTAAATTAGACTCATGAATTAGGTATGTATAGTGAGTATAGAAATTTACTCACTTAATAGATGGATTCCCACTTGTGCTCTTTGATCAATCCTTCCACTCAAACCCTAGCAAAAGACAAAGGAAATTCTTAGTTATGAAATAACTCATAAAGAGAGAGGAATTAGTGGAGTAACCATTCTTATCTTCAACCCCAAATGAGCTTCAGAAAAATTGGGAGTTTTTGGAACTTGAATTCAGAATTAGGGCTTTTGATTTCCCCTTCAAAACCACCCTAAAACTGAAATTTCTTCTCTTCTCCGGCCAACAGGGGATTCCCCCCCCCCGAATCAGGCCGACCCGCGGCCTGATCCGCCGCTGGCGCGCGGCTGTGCGCCGCCCCCGCGCGCTGCGGGCTGCTGCTCGCGGCTGTGCGCAGCCGCGTGCGGTGGTGGCGCGCGGCTGTGCTGCTGCCCCCCTTGGCTTCGGCCGGGGGTGCAAGAGAGAGGGAGGGGGAGAGAAAGTTGTGAGGAAGGAGAAGTCTAGGGTTCAGATGAGAGAAAAATGTATTTACAGAGAAGAGAGAACTCTTCTCAGATCTGAACGTAAGGGATGTACATTTTGCATAAAGGCCCCCAATAAACCAAATTATTAATAAGTCAATACCTCCCCCATGTTGCCACTTGGTCAAATCTAGGATCAAGATGATCCTAACCCTACATCTCATCTCCTCATGCACACCTAACCCCTTCCACTAACTCCAATTAAACTATTACAAATACCAAGTATTTATTTAGGTATACACTAATTTTTGGGAATACTATTAGATATACTTAAAAATGTAATTATCTAAGGTATACTCCCATATACTCAAGTATCATATTTATGTTGGCATAAAATACCAACCTATATTTCTATGAATTCCCATTTTATGCCATATATCCCAAAAAATGAAAATAACTCATTCAAAATAAAATACTAATTCTTTGGTTATTTTTATTACTATAGGTATTCAATTAAGAAAGAGGAATCATAAAAAAAAAATATTCCCTATATAACCGATGCTTAATATAATTAGGAAATAATAAATAATAAATAAAAAAATAGGCTGTTACAATATGATAAACATGAATAGGCATAGTTCAAATAATTTGAAAACTACTTTGTTTTATTTGTTCTCAATTCATAATGTAGTCATAGTATGGATATCAAACATCAATATTTACATGACAATTTCCATTTTTCAATAAATATGCACCACTCGGACATACCCCCTGTCCATCACAAATGGGTGTGTGTGTGTGTAGATAAACATACACACCCCAATACACCATGCAAGTATATATTATCATATAGCATAACAATCATATACGATTTCATATTTAATTGTAATAGCACCCTTAAGTAAGGTTTATCGATTAACTTATGCTCTCATGAGAGTGTCCACACAATTTACTTATTCATTGAAAATCACTAAATTTGCTAAAAGGCCAAGTTATTCTTCTTAAACTGCATTAAAATTAAGTTCATATATGAACTTATGACTTATAATAACAAAATAACTTAAAATCAAATTTCTCACATTAAATAAGCAACGTCAAGTTTTGAAACTTATAATATTGAAGTTGTAATGGGCATTAGAGTCCTACCCATGTAAGTAGGGGTGTAAACGAGTCAGGGTTGGGTCGGATCTGTGCTACATCCGAACCCGAACCCGATAAGGAATTCTGGTTCAGACTCGGGTTCGAGTCGAAATCTCTTCTTTCTTATCAGGTTCGGGTTTGATTTAAATTTTAAAAAGGTGAAGTTCCAACGAGAGTTATTTTTTAAAATGTATTTTCAATTTTATTAGATGAAAAATAAAAATTTATATACTTTGCTTTCATAATAATATGATCAAATTCTCATTTTTATAATTTTATCAATTTAAATATAGAGAAATGTATAATGATAATTATCATTTTATAACACTTACTCTCTTTCTGGTTTGCTATTGGTATTCAGATTTGAAATGGTCATACTCGAACTCGACCCGATAAGAATTTTGGGTCTAACTTTAGATCTAAAGCTGACCCATTTGTAAATGATTGGATCAGGTCATCGGGTTTTCAAGTACCATTTCCAGCCCTATATGTAGTCCACCGAGAATAAAGAAGATTTAACAAGTATATATCTATGAAAAAAAAAAGAAAAAAGGCTTAACCCCAACTAGTCCATATTTCTATGTGCCCAACTGTACATCATGACTAGTATAATGACACAAATAAAGAGGCGAAGATGTCGACTAGATCTCGTTCTAGCGCCAACGAATCCTGAAAAATGCCTTTAGGTAGGGATAATACTTGTATCCACAAGCAAAAAAATAACAACTCGAATCCACGAGTAAATAAAAAGAAAAAACTCAAAGTTTATTAAATCAAAATTCAATGAATACAATTACCAAGATACAATGGCCTTAAATAAGTTTTAAGAGTAGAATTATAACCTAACTAGAAAACTAGAAATAAATAAAAGAAAACAAAATAAATTAGAATCCAAAACGGTCCCAAAAACCAAATCCTAAACATGATCTGAAATAGCTGATATGCGACTGGAAGTCGACCACTTAGTCAAAATTATGCATTGTCGGTCGATCGGGAGGTTGACCGGTGAAGAGACTCAGTTCTCTAGTCGCTTTTTCTGCTTTCTGGTCGGTCGACCGGCGGCTTCCACTTGCTTTTTCGGTCGACCGGGCAGTTGACCGATAAATGTGCCTGACCTGCTATTGAATCTTGATCCCCTGCTGCTTGATTTGGTTGATCTCTTATATCAATCCCTCTCTCTTTAAGAGAACTCGTCCTCGAGTTATAATCATTCAAATCATGAATGTTGCTATCTTTAGAAAACTCAGCTTGAGAAAAATTTGATACCAAAATCTTGATTTGTCTCTATTGTATATGGATAAGAGTTTAGGCTTCTCTTCTTTTGTAGACTTTGGCGGAGATGGAATAGGTCTCACGGCAACTCTTTTTCCCTTCCAGTTGAAATTATAGATGTTTTGTCCACCTCTGTGGGTCGCATCAACATCGTGTTGCCATAGTCTCCCCAGAAGTATAAGACATGTGTCCATATCGACAACATTACAAGCAACAGAGTCTTGCTAAAACTTTCCAATAGAAATAGAAATATGACATATATTTGTTACCTTGATAGAGGGACCCTTCTTGATCTGACCGATGGTGTAAGAATGAGGGTGTGGCTCCTCTCTAAGTTCAAATAATCGAAAAGAGCTCGAAGAATGATATTCTCACAACTTTCATTGTCAATGAGGAGGTTGCATAACTTTCTCTTGACTGAGCACTTTGAATATTGATGTCGTTGTGTAGAATCATAGGCTTTTTGGTTGCATAACAACCGTTGTACCATGCAAGTGGCTGGCTCTTCATGCTCTTCAGTAAAGTCGGAGTCTTCCACCTTAGTCTTAATTTTCACTTCAACTTCATCCTCATAATCCGCCATGTTGACTTTCCTCCCCTTTAGACACTCATTGGACTTGTATGCAGGTACATCACATCCATAACACTTATCAACTCCAGGTTTTGTGTAAGAGTTTTCCTTACTCTTCGCAGGTGCTGCTGCTGTTATTTCTGGTGCAGCTGCTAGAGGGGCGACCGACTGGTGTATAGTTGGTCGGTCGACCTACAATTGACTATCTGCTCCAGTTTGTATCTCCTCAAACTGTGTCGATCACCTGAAAGGTGTAGCTCTACTCTGTAGTCTCTCAATCTTTAAGGCCTTATTGTCGGCCACATCAACAAAAACACATTGTGGAGGATCATGTGTTCTTGGATAGAGTACTTTAGGTCACTAATGTATTTTGCCGACTGTTGCTCCGCCGTCATGAATAGATCACATCATGATAATAGTCGATAAAATCCCTCCGTATATGTCGTGACAGTCCATGAACCTTGTTGACAAAGTTCAAATTGATTGTAGAGAATTTGTGATAGTCAGGTGGAAGAAATTTACCTTGTAAGAGTTATTTCACTCCACATCATCACAGATGGCTTGCCTTGACGTCTTCTTATGATTTGTAATTGATCCCACCATGCGGCTGCTCCTCCCTTGAGCTGGTATACCATGAACTTGACTTGCTTCCTTTGAGATATAAGCCATGTTGAAGAACTTCTCCACTTCATAGACTAGTCCAAGTAGGATTTGATATCAAAACATTCACTAAAGGAAGAAATCTTGATCTTCATCTTATATCATTAGGACTTGAGTAATCTTTCTCCTATAACGATTAGGAAAAAAAATCCTCCTTCCTTGTTAGGGCTAGGATTGGCCATCCGCCTATGACCTCGCCCGTAAGCCATCCCTCTATCATAAGCTCCATCTTCGAAGTCGTCTTCTTGATAGAAGGGGTTATTCAATTCTTCCTCATCGGAAAGATCTTTATATTGAAAATTCTGTAGAGGACGTCTTGGTTGTGGTGGTAGTTGTGATAGTCGTTGATGTGGTGGTGGTTGTTGTTGTGGTGGTTATTAGAGTGGAGGTTATTGTGGTGGTGATTGTTGTGGCAGAGGTTGAGTTGATTAACGATCATGTCCGCTTCGGTATGTATCATCGGCTAAATTTTGATCATTAATCTTGAGAGATATCTTCTTGATCTCTTGGACCATAAGATTCAGGATAGATTTTATAGTGCAGACGTCTCCTTCAACATCGCCCATCCTTGTGGAAAGGCGTTGTAAACCATCGTCATCTCCTGCCATTGTTGGAAATTAAGTTGTTGAAGCTCCGATATCACTTAACGCAAATAAAGAAGCAAAGATGCCGGATAGATCTCATTCTAGCGCCATTAAATCCTAAAGAATGCCTTCATGTAGGGATAATACTCGAATACACGAACAAAAGAACACCAACTCGAATCCACGTACTAATAAAAGGAGAAAACTCAAAGTTTATAGAATCAAAAGTCAATGAATACAAATACCAAGATACAACGGCCTTAAATAGGATTTAAAAGTAGAAGTCTAACTTAAGTAGGAACTAGAAATAAATAAAAAAAAAGAAACAAATTGAAATCCAAAACGGACCCCGAAAATCAAATCCTAAACAAAACCTGAAACAGCTGATATGCGACTGGCGGTCGATCAAGCGTGTTGTGCCCAGCGCAGCGACAAACAACCCGATAGAGGATCCCTCCCTGAATCTCCCACGCACAGAAGAACAATCACAACCAGCACAAAAAAACAATCACCAGAAGAAGAACAAGCGCAAACAAACAATCTAACGAGGTTCGGCCTCAATGCCTACGTCCTCGGGGCAATCAGAGAGAGATTTAATTGCTTTTGGAAGAAGATTACAATTGCTAGCAGCCTCTTTGAATGTAAGAGAGCTCCAGCAAAACCCCAGCAATCAGATTTTTTTTTTTTACCCTACGAATTAACAACAGCCTTTTGAAAAACACCTAGAGGGGGGTGAATAGGTGTAAATGCTAATCTAGAAACTAAATGTGCTAAATGCGGAAGCTTAAAATAATTTTGCAACACACTTAGTACAACACACAAGTGTAGCCGAATTCCCCGTGAAGGGCTCTGGACTAACTCCTCTTGATGCCCCTAGATATGGGTTGAGGTGCTATATCAAGCTCTTGTGGTTAAGTACAAGTGAGGCACACAAACACACAAGCATATAATAGATATGACAATATGAATCAATGCTCAAACACAAGCAAATAGATATGATGCTATGCACAACACAAGTAAAGAGAGAGAGAGAGAGAGAGTTAGAGAGACAATGGATCAAACGCAAACACAAAAATATGTTTCGAGGTTCGAGCCCCTAGCTCTACGTCCCCGCCTTCACCGAGAAGGATTTCTAATCCACTATCTTGTCCACCGAGGACTCCCACCGAGGGAACCTTCACTGAGAAGGATTTGTTACAACAAAGGGAGTACCGAACTCCTCTCTCAAACACCACCTCACAACTGAGGGGTAGGCCCGTAGCCAAACAACAACCAATCCACCTCACACTTGAGGGATACAAACCAACTCCAACTCCACCTCACCAAGAGGGAGTAAACCACAATCTCAACCTCTACCAAAGAGGGAGCAACCCAATCAAAGCAAGGGTTTTTACAACAAGTGGTTACAAAGACCACAAACTCTCCTTTTCCACAAAAACAAAGATCCTAATAGATTAGGATAGAAGATATAGCTCAAGTGGAAATCAAGGTGTTATTGAAAAGCAAATCACAAAGAAAAACTACTTGGGAAATCTCTTGTAGATGATAGAAATGAAAATCCAAAATAATATCCTAAAAACCTAGTTTTCTTTGATTTTCCAAAACCCTTGAAAAACAATAAAAATAAAATCTTTTAAGCTTTAAAACTCTTTGAAAACTTCTTTTAAACTCTGGAGAAACTGGGAATTTTTCTTGTTAAAACCTTGGCCAAAATTCCAAAGGAATAGGGTTTATATAGGCCAAAACCAGAAACTAGCCGTTAGGCTGATCTGGCAGCCTGACAGGCTTGCGGTCGACCGGCCCGGTCGACCGCCAACGGTCAGAAATATGACCGTTGGAGCAAACCGGTCGACCGCCCGGTCGACGCCCAGATACAGAGAGCAGGGCTCTCTGATCCGGTTGGATACAGAGAGCAAAGCTCTCTGGTCCGGTCGACCGACCGGCCGACCGGCCCTGTATCTGCCAAACGTACACAAGGTTGTGCACGTCGGTCGACCGCAACGGTCGACCGGCTCTTGGTTCGGTCGACCGCACGGCCGACCGACCTGACCTGTCAGCCACAGTCTGGGTCAGAAACTGGGTCAGAAAAACAGTTAAACATATTTCTAAGAATTCTTTTAAGTCTTGTAAAAAAATCTCCAAAAATAGTTTTATCATTTTGCATTGATATATAAACTTGTGATAAATATTTCAACTCAAATATCAAGCATATGAAACCATTTTTGTGTTTTAACATTTTTATCAAAAACCAAAACTTGTATTTTATCAAACTTGAATTTTTCAATACATGAATAGGATAGTCAAAATAAGTTTGATCAAAGAAGTTTAAGCATGCATGTATAGAAAGAATATATCTACTATATATATAAAACATTTAAACTTGTTTTGATCAACTATTCATGAAAACCAAATCCAAAACATAAAACGTGTGTGTTGTGCACTTGAGCATATCAACTATACTTATCTTTACACATGGATCTAAAACATACTAAACTAAACTAGGATACCTAAGTCTTCTTGATGATCTTCAATCTTCAAGCCGACTCGATCCCAAACGTGATCCACCGAGTGCAAGGTATGATCTTGATGTTCGGCACTGGAATCACTTGTGAAAGGCTTCAAAACTCCTTTGTTGAAGCAATCACCAACTAATATCTTGCTAAATGATCTGAAACTTAAAATCACAAGATTATTAGTAAACATAACTACATAAGTTAACCATCATCAAAACTAGAGAGGAAGGCCTCCGGGCCAACACCTTTAAATACACAGATTTCCGAATCAGCAGAAAAATACCCGCATCCGACTGTCAGTCAACCGGGCGGTCGACCGACCCTTCCACCGGTCGACCGGGCGGTCGACCAGGTGCCCAACAGAGAGTTGGGTCACTTCAGTCGGTCGACCGGGCGGTCGCGGTCGACCGAGCTCTTTCCTTGTGCACGTTGTGCACGCCGGTCGACCGCGTCGGTCGACCGAGTTCCTGATGCTGCGGGCGGTCGACTGCACAACCTGTTCTGCTGCTGTTGTGTTGTTTTGCTGGCTTCTTCCTCGTCCTTTTATCGTCGACTTCCTCGGCGATCACTCGACGACCCTTCGACGATCCTCTTCGACTTCCTCAATAATAACCTCTTTCTCTCCAACAATTCTCCACCTCGGCGAAGATTTTTCCTAAAATCTGAGCCGATCTCCAACGATCCCCAGTCTATCACCTGGCGAAATTGACACACGATCTCGGCGAAATCAACACACGATCTCGGCTTACGCGCACCAGACGAAATCGACACACGATCTCGGCGAAATCGACACACGATCTCGGCTTGAAATCTTCAGCTCAGCTATCCACGAAAAACATCGCACATGCCTTCCCTGCGCTTCACCTTAGGAGAATTTTCATACATGCCGATCACCAAACTGTGGCTTCTACTCCACAACTTCACGACCTCACGAAGACTTCCTCACGAGCCAACACTGACTCTCCAACTGACCAGCTCTATCTAGTCTTCCTGTCTTTCACTGAAGGTCCAACCAAGTCTGCGTAGAGCAAACCAAACATCATCGGCAACAACTGGATGCACACCACTCCTTATGCAAGCACAACATCTTATCTCCGGAAGATTTAACATGTTCATCGAGATAACAACATCTCACCACTACGTGAGATCCAACTGGCCACAACACTTCACCTCTACGTGAAACCTCTCCACCTCTACGTGGAGTTCCATCGGCCACGACTCTTCACCTCTACATGAAGATCCAAACAGCTTCTCGAGAACCCAAATAGCTCCATAAGAGTTGCATCACATATGGCTGCGCCTTTACGGCTGCCTACGTACCTTTGCCCAAAAGGATCAAGCCAACCGTAGTTCATTTAAGATGAGCTTCATCAAGCTCAAGCACTTGCACCTGTATTTGCAGCAGTGAACTTATCTGACCGAGTCATATGAACCTCTTCCCGACCATCATGGAGGACAACGGCCTTCAACTTCAGCTTGTCACGATCACAAGCTTGAGATTCATGCTTCTTTCCCCACAAGCGTGGTTTCACCTTGGTTCCATTAGCTACAAACAACTCGACATCCTCAACAATGTCTTCATCCTGTTCAGCATCAACTTTGGTTTCATGATCTCCACCAGTTGTCACATCCGGTAAAATCTCCTCTAATGCCGAACCAACTGGAGATGATGGAGTAGCATCAACCTCCACCCGCTGCGATCCTTCCTTGGTCTTCGTCCTCTCCACCTGCTGAGAGACGATGGACTTCAACACTGAAGTCTCTCCAAAAGTGACATGCCTGTTCATCACGATCTTCTTGTCTTCGGGGTCCCACAACCTGTAGCTGTTTCCCTTGACGCCCAAATAGACAAACCTCTTTGCTCGCGGATTCACCTTGCCGTTCTTGGCACTAAAGTAGGCCGGACTTCCAAACTCCCGCAGCAAACAATGATCTTGAGCAGCTTCCCCAGACCAAATATCTAGTGGAGCTCTACCTCCAATCGCAGTCGACCTGTTCATGAGATGGTTAGCATACTCAGTCGCCTCAGCCCAAAACGACCTGTCTAATCCTGCATTAGACAACAATCGCCGAACCTCCTCCAGTAAGGAACGGACTACATCTTTAGCCAACCCATCTGTACCTGTTGTGAAGTGAGTTGCAATACATGTGTTCTGGCCAAATCGTAGGAACTGGTACATGTCCTTTCCAACATTACCAATATGAAGCTCCTTTATCTTCCTACCTATCTGCCTCTCCATTCTTCCTCTCCACTTCACCAACACGTCTAGGGCTTCACCCCTTTGTCTCATGGGATATTTCCAAACCTGCCTAAATGAACCATCAATAAATGAGACAAAGTACCTGTGACCTCCAAGCGATGCCGTCTTAGCAGGTCCCCATACGCTCATGTGAACACAATCAAGAAGACCTTCATTGCGGTGAGTACTGGTGCTGAATCTCACCATCTTCTTGTCCAGAACGCTGTGTCCACCTTCCAACTCGTAGGTAGCAGCACCTTCTATTTCCTTCTTTGCAGGAGCTCGCAAAGATTTTTCTTCTTCCTGTCCGACCTTTCCCTGCCAAACCTCCGGGCCACCAACATCTGAAGAACTCGAAGTCTCCACCTGATCTGTAATCGTACTACCCTTCAAGTAGTAGAGGTTTCCTCGGTGGACGCCCTTCATCACCACCATCGAGCCCTTGATCATCTTGAGATCGCCATCTCGAACAGATATCACCATGCCCGATGCTTCCAAAGTGCCAACTGAGATAAGATTTATTTTGAGCTGAGGTACATACCTCACCTCCTTCAACTCTCGAACTATCCCATCATCCATCTTGATGCGGACTGTACCCATCCCTTCTATATTACACGGATGGTCATCCCCCATAACCGTGTAACATTCATCCAGCTTCTCAAAGCTAAAAAATCAGGCCATGTTCGGGCACACATGATAGGTGGCTCTGCTATCCAAGATCCACTTAGCACTATCTGAGTTACTAATAGTAGGGGTAGTAACTGAGAGAGAAAACACTGAAGAGTCATCATCCGATCCATCCGCCTGTGCGAGATTCGCCTCGGTCTTTGACTCCACCTTCTTATCTTTGGCCTTCGGGCATTCTGCTTTCCAGTGTCCTAGTTCCTTGCATAAGGCACATTGATTTCTTTTCATATTTCTGAACCCCGGCCTGGATTTCGATCTTCCTCTAACCTCCTTGCCCTTCCGCGATGAACTTCTGCCTCTTACTTCCAGTGCCTTCGCCGATGAGCTTGACTTAGAAGGAAGTCTCTCCTTCTTCCTTGTTTCATAACTCGACAATGCAGACGACACCTCATCATAATTCAAGGTCTGCCTTCCACTGATGAAGGTCAGAGTGAATGTCTCATGCTCCTCCGTCGGGAGTGAGTTCAGAAAAATGATCGCCTTATCTTCCTCATCTACAATGACATCCACGTTTACCAAGTCTATAAGAAGCTTCGTGTATCGGTTGATGTGCTCATTCACTGTGCTCTCCTTCTTTATTTGAAAACTGTACAGCTTACTCTTAAGCTGCAACCTGGACTCAACACTCTTAGTCAGGTATTTCTTCGCAAGGGTTTCCCACAGTTTCTTTGCCGACGTCTCATGTTGCGCAAGGTATTTTATGTCTTGCAACAAACATGAACGTATCAATCCACATGCCGATCTGTTCATCTTTGCCCACTCTTCATCAGTGGTCGTACTCTTCTTCTTCTCCAATAGAAGAGTGTCCTCGAGGTTCGATGCATTCAGCGCATCCATAACCTCACATCTCCACATCCCGAAGTTATTTGTACCGTTGAACTTGACAACTTCAATCCTCGGGTGAGAATTCATTGTCTTAGCCGAAACAATTTCTTCTGCCATTGAGATTTATTGATCCTCTATCTATGCGGAAGAACAATCAACTGGAAATAGATCTCTACTCAGATAAAAATTAGATTTTTACCTTTCCCTTGAAACCCTAAATCGAGTTTCTCTCTGGATCTACTTCACCACAGATTCCAACGAGCCCTCCTTGCGTCCTCCTGAGATCGACACACGATCCTACGAACACCAATACCTCTGATCGGAGATCGACACATGATCTCCACCGAATCAGATCTCGAGCCCTCCGAATCTTCAAAAATACCAAGAGAAACCTGGAAGCTCTGATACCACTTGTTGTGCCTAGCGCAGCGACAACAACCCGATAAAGGATCCCTCCCTGAATTTCCCACGCACAGAAGAACAATCACAACCAGCACAAGAAAACAATCACCAGAAGAAGAACAAGCGCAAACAAACAATCTAACGATGTTCGACCTCAACGCCTACGTCCTCGGGGCAATCAGAGAGAGATTTAATTGCTTTTGGAAGAAGATTACAATTGCTAACAGCCTCTTTGAATGCAAGAGAGCTCCAGCAAAACCCCAGCAATCAGAATTTTTTTTTTTACCCTAGGAATTAACAACAGTCTTTAAATACACAGATTTCCGAATCAGCAGAAAAATACCCGCACCCGACTGTCGGTCGACCGGGCGGTCGACCGACCCTTCCACCGGTCGACCGGGCGGTCGACCGGGTGCCCAACAGAGAATTGGGTCACTTCAGTCGGTCGACCGGGCGGTCGACCGAGCTCTTTCCTTGTGCACGTTGTGCACGCCGGTCGACCGCGCCGGTCGACCGAGTTCCTGATGTTGCGGGAGGTCGACCGGGCCGGTCGACCGCACAACTTGTTCTGCTGCTGTTGTGTTGTTTTGCTGCTGCTTCTTCCTCGTCCTTTTGTCGTCGACTTCCTCGGCGATCACTCGACGACCCTTCGACGATCCTCTTCGACTTCCTCAACAATAACCTCTCTCTCTCCAACAAAGCGGTCGACCGCTTAGTTAAAATTACGCATTGTCGGTCGATCGGCTAAGAGACTCTATTCTCTGGTCGCTTTTTCTGCTTGCTGATCGGTCGAATAAGCGGCCGACCGACAGCTTCCACTTGCTTTCTCGGTCGACCAGGCAGTCAATCATGAACTGCGTCTGGCTTGTTATTGACCTTAATCCCCTGCTGCTTGCTTTGGTTAATCTCTTACATCATATAACCCTAGGAAGAGGTGGAGGGCATTAATGTTAGGTTTTGGAAGGCAACATGACTTTTCTTTTTCTCTTGTCAGAAGAAGAACAGAGAGAGGAGATATTCAGGACATGTCTGTTTGTCAGATTTATGCATGGATTTTTGACTCATGTGGGGTCCTATGCGAGCCCCTTTGCACTTTCAACCCCGTTGCTTGGAGGAGATTTTGTGAGAGCTGACGTGGGAGCTCTGTAGCTTGTGTCAAAAAAATGAAACCTTTTGGGTGGAAAATTGTGTGATCTTTGATACCGTTTCTTTTTTAATCTTTTCGGTTCGTTAGAGTTACCCTCATTTAATCTGTTTTTAATCTTTTTTAAAATTTGTAAGTTGATTGTTTAATGTCATTTTTGAATGATAAGTATACCCTGCATTTTCAGAGCCCTCCAGATGAATTTTATTTTGAGCTTTTTCACTCTTTTTAATGGAGTGAGAAATAAGATTTTGGAAATGATACTGCACTTCATTACTTTGTGATTGAGAGAGAGAGAGAGAGAGAGAGAGACTACGGGAGTTGCTTTTTTTTTCTTTCTTTTTGTCTCTGACACACACAAACAGAGAAAAGCTATATGATGACCTTACGATGGGCATAATCTATTCATTTTTTTAAAATTGGAGTTGACTGATAAATGAGCTCTGTGACCGAGGAGACCAGGACAAGCTAGGGCTTTTGTGGGTCCCACACGTAAGACTGAGCCTGGTCCTCTTCCTCTTCTTCCAACTCTTTCCGCCTCGATTGAGCTTTCACATCGTTAGCCAACTCTCTTGTTTTCTCTCTCTCTTCCTCAGTTTCTGTGGGCGTCTTTCTAATATAATCTGATGTTGTTCTGCCGTTGGGGGCTAAAGTGTAGCATAAAATTGCTGCCGGCTATTGATTTTACGTGGATGCTACGAATTGGGTTTTTTCTTCCCTCCTAATTAAGGCTGGCTCCCCATTTTCAGCGCCAACTTTCAACACTGTGGCCTTGTCACGTCAATCTTTTTGTTAAAAATACAATTGTTCTACTGTTTAGTTCCCTCAAACGGATGAGTTTTGATCATTTGAGTGTTAAGAAAATGTATGTTAGAAACTATGTACCATTGGGTCTAGTTTAAGAATTAAGTTTGTGAAACTGAGGTTGCATTTAAGTTAAAATGAAACTTAGGTTTATAACCATACAATTCTAGTTTCCAAACTTCCACTCAAACTGGAGTTTCTCAAACCTAATTTCCCTGAGGTTTGGTCTGTTTGGAGGCTTCGAAATCTTAGGCTCCCAAACTCCATTTCGGTTGCCAAGCATAACCAAGTTTTAGTAACCTTGTTGTAAGCCTCAAACTCTCCTATACCTCAGTTTGAAAAATTAAACCTTGATCCGGTATAAGGCCATAATTCATGTAGCTGGTTTTGCAACAGTATAAGGCCCATTTAAAGTTTTAGATTAGCCTTTTATTTATTATTATTTTAGTATTTTTATTTCTTTTAACATTAAACCATACAAATTTGAACATGCACTCCCCATAACTCACTCCCACTCATTTACTCGTGACCATACCTCACTCGTATTTAGTGAATTCTTATATAAGAGAAATTTCTAAAAAGTAAAAGTCCTAGTGCTAGTTTTAAAAATTGTAAGGCCTAGTTTGGCAATGAGGTTTGGTTTCCCAAACAAGGATTTCATGAGGTTTGATAGCCAAACTCCAAAAATTTGTAATCAAATTCTTTTGCCAACCATTTTGGAGTTAACTAAATTCTACTAAAAGTCGTGAAACAAAAAAAAAAATTGTGTTTGGCAATTATTTAAGAATATTCCGAGTCTCAATTTCAACTAGGAAATTGTCTCTGGAACTAGGGATTTGGACACTCTACTCCAACTAAAGTTTTGGATACTTTTCGTTCAGGGTCAATGTTTAGGTTTTCAAACTGAGATTTAGGAGAGTTTGGGACTTACAACAAGATTACTGTGGTTATAATTTATAAACCTCAGTCTCATTTTAACTTGAAGTCAACCTCAGTTTCACAATCTTAATTATTAAACTAGATCCAATGATACTTAGTTTCTAACATCCATTTTCTAACAATCAAATGATCAAAACTCATCCGTTAGAGGAAACTAAACAGTAAAACAATTGTATTTTCAAGAAAAGATTGACGTAATAAGTCCATGGTGTTGACAGAAAGCGCTGAAAACGGGGGAGACAGCCTTAGTAGGAGGAAAGAAAAAGTCAATTCGGATCATCACATAAAATCAACAGCCGGCAGCTATCCTATGCTACATTGTAGCCCCCAATGGCAGAACAGCATCAGATTTGATTAGTAAGACCCCCACAGGAACCGAGGAAGGAAAAAAAAAAGCAAGAGAGTTGGCCAACGATGTGAAAGCTCAATGCGGAGTGGAAGGAGGAGGATGAAAAGGAAGACGACCAGCTCAGTCTCTCACGTGGGACCCCAAAAAACGCTAGCTAGTCTCAGTCTCCTTGGTCACAGAGCTCAGCTAGCAGTCAACTCCAAGTTCAAGTTAAAAACATGAAGAGATTGTGCCCATTGTAAGGCCATCACAGCTTTTCTATGTTAGTGTGTGCCAGAGATAAAAAAGAAAGGAAAAAAAAAAGAAAAGAAAAAAACAGTCCCAAAATCTCTCTCTTTCTCTCTCTCTCTCTCTCTCTCAATCATAAAGTAATGGAGTGCAGAATCATTTCCATGTCTTGTATCTCACTCCATTAAATATGCCGTTTCTCTCTTTGTCTGACAAGAGAAAAAGAAAAGTCCTGTTGCCTTCCAAAACCTAACATTAGTGCCCTCCACCTCTTTCTGGGTTTATGCTAGTCGTGATGTACAGTTGGGCATATAGAAATCTGGACCGGTTGGGGATTAAGCCCTTTTTCTTTGATTTTTCTCATAGATATATACTCGTTAAATCTTCTTTATTAAAAAATTTGCTCGGTAACTTACATGGGTAGGACTCTAATTACAATTTCAACAATAAAAGTTTCAAAACTTGATGTTGCTCATTTAATGCGAGAATTTTGATTTTAAGTTATTTTGTTATGATAATTCATAAGTTCATATATGAACTATTTACGCAGTTTAAGAAAGAACCGACTAGAAATTTTAGCAAATTTAGTGATTTCCAATGAATGAAAGAGAGTGTAGAGAAAAGGAAAGAGATATAAGGACATCCCTACCTCTAGTTCATTCACTCACCAATCAGCTATCAAATCAACCTTTAAATTAGTGTTTATATGCTCGGGTTGTAAAACTTGCTCCAAAAAAAATATTCCTAGATTTTCTCTCAAAATTTTTTAAATTGCGCCAAAGATGTATTTATATACATTCATAAATCTACTGTGATTTTATCCAAAACAATTACAATTTTAGGACTTAGATGATAAAATCTTGCGATTTTGAGGAGTGACCATATGGATACAAATCATCTACTCATCACAATTTTCCAATCTACAATATATTGATCAATCACAACCATCCTTACCATATAGGTAACTATAATTATTTCAAATGAAATTAAAGTGATTCATGAATCACACTCATCCTCAAGGTGTATCATAACCATCTTTTTATAAATATATGTTTTGATTAATCTAAATTTTATCGATATAGAAACCTCAAATCCGTGATCATACAAGCCTATAAACTTTACGCGGTTTTATCGTCTTAAACTTGTACTTGAAACGAGTACTTGCAGAAAAGTGGACACAAAATTATAAAGTTAAGCTATGTTAAAGTAATAATTAATTAGTGTATAACCAAAAAAAAAGAGTATTCTTATAATTTTGTGTTTATTTATTATCTATACAAAGAAAAAGTTAATTACCATCTAGAGTAAGCCATCAAACCATCTAAAACTTTTCTGCCATCAAAACCTCGCTAAGCCTTGATCCTGTTGCGAAAACATGACTGATGTCCATCGTTAAAGCCCAAAAGTCATTTTGGATCAAAATTAGCTGAAGAAGCTCATCAACGTAGATCAAAGCCCAGCCCACTCTAAGATAGTAAATTCCAACCCCAGTTCTTTTGCAAAACCAACAACTACATAAAACAACTACGTAAAATAAAGTTGAATTAAAGAAGAAGCCGAGCATTAAAAAAAAGAAGAAGAAGAAGAACTTAATCCACATCTTGTGGGTCCTTAAATATTCGCTTTTCTCATCTATTATTCCTGTTATTATTAGTATTATTGCACGGTTTCGTGATTCTTCAAAACCTTTTATCGCCTTATGATGATGATGTACGTGAACGAGACTGATCGAATGAAGTGGACTGTTGCAAGCTTGCAGCCATGAACTTGACGAATTATATAATTAGTTGTGGAATCACGTAACAAACAATAATAATCAAGCTAAAGTTCCTTTAGAAGATGCCTCTAAAAGATGAGCATATCACGTGAGATGGGGCAGTCATCGACTTGCCACAGAAGAGCCACTACTTCAGTGTGTCCAAACTTGCATGGACGCCATAACTTATGCTTCTGGTTGGCAACATGTCGCTGAAGATTTGTCAGTGGGCAAAAACAAAGAAAGAAAGAAGGAAGGAAAATTGACCTTATTTTTGCTTCTTCAAATAGGTCAATTTTCTTTTGACTTTGTTTAAAGCCCCATATTACACCCAATGGAAAAAATGAAGTTGTAATGTTGCAAGGAAAATCGTCTCTAAATCCCTGTGAAAAGACAACTCTGTGAAAAACTCCCTGGAGCTCGAAAGCATGTGAATTAGATCCCGAATACCACTTTAGGTGTCTCTAGGTCCCTGTTTATGCCTGCAGTCTTCCCGTGGATCACTTTGGTTGTTAAAAGTCGAAATTATCCATTTAGTGTTGTCAATTTTGTTCAGTCTTTACGTGGGTCATTTGACTCATTTTGGCTGTGATTAATTTTCGATCTAAAAGGTGACAATTTTTGATGAGTTTGCTGAATTTGAGTATATTAATTTGGGTAATTTGTTATTAAATTATTATTTGTAATGAATTTGTGATTAAAAAAAGAGAGGAATATGTGATGAATTTTGAAGAATGGATTTAGAGGTAATTTTGGGGCGGAGACATTTTTGCTTGCTGTTTATTTGGACAAATGAGACAAGATCCTAATTAAATTTGACAGAAATTCATAAAAGTAGATAGAAATTGACGAAGTAATATAAATAGAATATAAGAGAAGGTGTACAAATTGTTGAGAAGTTGGACAAAATCATTCACAATGTGGACAATATATTAGAGCACGTGAAAAGAATATTAGAAAATGAGGACTGAATATTGGAATAAGTGGACAGAATTTTGGAGAAGGTGGATAGAATATTAGAGAAGGTGGACAAAATTATTCACAAGATGAACAAAATACTAAAGTAGGTGGATAAAATTTTAGATTGAGTGGAGAGAAAATTAGACATAGTAGACAGAATTTTGAAGGTGGACAAAATTTTAGAGAATGTGGACAGAATATTAAACAAAATAGGTTGGATTCAAGTCATTATTAGACTCACACCATTATGTAATAAGTAAATATTTTTTAGTATAATATATTCATTTATATAATAAAAAAATAAAAAATAAACAAGCAAATATAAGTGAATAAATAAATAAATATTTGATATGAATAAATTGCTAACGGTGGACAGAAAAAATATATAGCACATATAGCATCTATTGAAAGTGGGAAGGTTGGATAAAAATATAGCATCCATAAAAAAAAAAAATTATCTCTGCAAAAAAAATTATCAATACAAAAGAAATAATCCAACTTGAGGTGGACATAAATTATAAAAGAGCAAAAATAAAGCCTGCAAAACGGCTCACGCGACTAGCACGTGAAGAGCATTAAATACCCGCCACGTGGGCCACCGAAATCAACCAAGAAAAGCCAACTATTCCAGGGCAATACGGACAAATCAAAAATACAATGTAGCATGCATTGCTCTTGGGGAGGGAAAAGGACCTTTTCACATTGAATCTTTGGTCAAGAGACTTATTCACATGTTTTCAGACTCCAGGGAGTTTTTCACAGGAATGTCCAGGGATTTAAAGACAATTTTTCCATGTTGCAATCACTGCGGTTGCCGAAATAATTAATGGTAGTTATTTAATTCCCAGTAATGTTCCAAGACTGATGTTAGTATAGAACAAGGCAGGTTCATCTATATACTACATTAGATTTTTCTTTTTGATAGACCCAGAAGAAAAATATTACATTCTTACATACTCCACTCCCCTGGCATGAGCCTCAGCTAATGCCAACAGATCCATGGGAAAATTACAGGTGAAAAAGAAATTCTGACCTGATTCTCTACATTTGTTTGGAGACAATGTCAGCAAATAAGTTGCCTTCTCGATAGACCTCGACTTTGCACCCATCAGCACATTAGATGAGCACCAAAGATCATTGGCAGGCTCGTCAATAAACGAATCACATTTTGTGAATCCCCCTCAATCCAAACAGGCCATTCCTGGATAGGCCCTCCCATGGTGCTCTAGTTTCAGCAACCATCACCATTGTTTCACAAAGAAAAACACAGTCATAGCTATCAAAATACTACCATTCATATCTCTAACAATACAAGCAGCTGCACCTCTTCCATCGACTCCCACTGAGCCATCAAAATTTTGTCTACTTGTCTTCAGTTGTTGGCATGTGAAAATAATGCCAAGAGCCGAAAAGAAAAATGGGCCCAAGGCCTCTAACTTGTATCTGGGGGGTCTTTTTCGATCAAGACATTAGTTTGGGCCATGTCCAAAACTCTGTTTTCTCTGATTATTTCCTAAAACATTGGATAAGGGACTCTTTCAGATTTTTGCCTGTAACCTGCCAGTTATCAGAAAATTTTCTCTATGATACTTCGCGCGCGCGCGCACATTTATATAGAAAAGAATAAAATAAAATGATACATATGTCTACTTTTGTTCTAACTTTCAAGCATGCAAATTTTGGGATGTAAACAGATACAAAGAAGCCGATTAGAATCCAAGCTTTTTATTCGAGTTTTGGCAAATCTGGATACATGACCTTCATTTGTAAAAAAAAAAAAAAAAAACTAATAAAGACTTGCTGGTCTTGTAGTGAAGTTTTCCTAAATGCAGTTTTGCGCAGTTAAGTCCAACTGTGTGTTTGGTATGCAGAATGTAATATTTTCACCTCCAAGGAATTGAATTTCCAGGAGAATTGCACTATAATATTTGGTATAATTAAGATATTCCTATCAATAAAATATTCTTCTGTTTAGTAAATTAAAAAGATTATCAAGAATATAACATTTCTGAATATATTGTTCTCAAACTAACCTTGTAGTGAGAAGTCGGTGACAATGAATGTGACGATAATTATAATTGTGTTGGTGGTGGTACCCTGTGGTGGTGATCGGTGATTGGGGTCGCGGTGATTGGCGATTGGGGGTGGCAGTAGTGATGGTTGACGATGGTGGTAGTGACCACGAGCAGTCATGGCAATCGATGATTATGTTGGTGCGGCGGTATTGGTGGTGGTCGGCGATGGCAGCGGTGATCGGTGATGGTAATTGGCGATGGCGGCGGTGACTGGCAGTCAGTGGATGGAGGTTAGTGGCAATGGTAGTGGCAACCAATGGTCAATGGATGGCGTTCGGCTACGCAGGGGCGGCGCAACCTCTAGGCGGATGAAGCAGTCGCCTAGGGCCCCAAATATAATGGGGCCTCCAAAATTATAGTTGAAATTAGTATTTACTAAAATAAGAAATATAAAATATAGAAAATATTTTTTTTCGTTCAACTGGGCGTGCCGGAGTGGTTATCGAACATGACTAGAAATTGTGTGGGATTTGCCTGCGTGAGTTCAAATTCTGTCAGCATGAGTTTTTTCCACTTTCCAAGCTAATATCCTTCACTCCCTATAACTATTTAATTATAATTAAAGAGAGGAGTCTTTTCCACTTCCCAGCTGTCTTTTCCACTCTCCCTAACTATTTAATTATAATTAGAGAATTTTTCAAAATTAAAACTCTTTTCTCTCTGTGCAGCCTTACTTTTCACCGCCTCCATCGCCCAGGCCTCAGACTGACGGCAGGGCCTGCAACTGCTATATAGAAAAAAAATACGTTAGCAGAACTTGAAAACAAAAACATGACTAAAAATTTTGCATCTCAAAAAACTAGAAGAATAGTTTTTCAATAAAATATTGATTAAATAACATATTAGTTAATATTAATTACTTTTTTAAAGTATATTTTAAAAGGGCCCATTTGAAATTTTCGCCTAAGGCCTCCCTAAAAATTGTGCCGCTCCTGCGGCTACGTTGGTCGATGATGGCGGCGACGATGACGAAGGTGACGATTAACAGTTGTTGACGGTTGGCGATCATTGGTGGCGGTAATTGACGGTTGCCAGCAGTTAGCACTCACTGGCGGTTGAGGTCTGCGGTGGTAGCAGTTTGCAATGGTGGTGATGTTCGTCAATGGTGGTTGTGGTGGTGGTCATCGATTGGTGGCAATCAACGGTAAGCAGTTGCAAGTGATGGCCGACAGTCTGTGATAATGGTTGCGGTGATGGCGGCGATGGACAGTGCTCGGCGGTGGCGCGACAATAATTAACGGTTGGTGATGATGGTGGTCGGCGGCGGCGGTGTTGGGCGGTGGTGATGCTGGCGGTGCTGTGCGGTGGTCGATGATGGTGTTGGAGGAGAGAGTACAGTAGAGGAGGTGAAGTCATGCCAGGTGCTGTTGAAGACTGCCAAGGAGTCTATGACGAAAGGCGAAGGAACAGCGGGCAGGAAGAAGCAGCAGCAGCAGAAAAGACAGTGGTCGGTCGACCGGACCGGTCGACCGACGTGCACCAAATGCACAGGATTGCTTCGGTCGACCGGACCGGTCGACCGGAGAGACTGTCTGCAGGTTACAGAGCTCTCGGTTGGATTTCGGTCGACCGGACCGGTCGACCGGAGAGGGTCTCTGTAAGCAACCCAACTCTCTGTTTGTTTCGGTCGACCGGCTCGGTCGACCGTAAGAGGGAGTCGGTCGATCGGCCGGTCGACCGACAGTCGGGTTTTGGGCGAAATCTGTTGTTTCGGGAAGTTATGTATTTAAGCCCTGGTTGTAATTTTCTAGGGTTTAGTGCCTAGACAAAGTATAGCTGCGGACTCTCTTGTGTTGATAGAGATCCAGAGCTATTGTAATCCATCTTCCATAAAGAAAACTCTCTCCGTGAATTGCCCCGAGGACGTAGGCAGGTTGGCCGAACCTCGTTAGATCTGGTTTTTGCGATTGGCTGTTCTTCTAGTTTGTTTTTCATTGTTCTTGGTGATTGAGATCAGGTTGGATCTTCTAAGGGTTGTTGTCTCCGAGCACAACAAGTGGTATCAGAGCTTCAGGTTACGCTTGGGATATTCTGAAGATTCGAAGGGCTCCAGATCTGATCAGGTGGAGATCGTGTGTCGATCTCAGGTCAGAGGCATTGGTGTTCAAGGAGATCGTGTGTCGATCTCAGGTGGACGCAGGGAGGGCTCGTTGAATCAGGGGTGGAATAGATCTGGTGAGAAACTCAAGTTAGGGTTTCAAGGTAGAGGTAAAAATCACTTTTTTATCTCAGAAATAGATCTATTTTGCAAGTATTTGATCTTCCGCATAGTTAGAGGGTCAAGGAAAGGATCTCAATGGCAGAGGAATCTAAGTCTGTTAAAACAATGAACAACTCCAGGATTGAAGTTGTTAAGTTCAATGGAACTAACAATTTCGGGATGTGGAGGTGTGAGGTTATGGATGCATTGAATGCACAGAACCTCGAGGACACGCTCCTTTTGGAGAAGAAGAAGGATACTACCACTGATGATGAGTGGGCAAAAATGAACAGGTCGGCATGTGGCCTGATTCGCTCATGTTTGTCACAAGATATCAAATATTCTGTTCAACATGAGAAGTCAGCAAAGGATATGTGGAATACCCTCGAGAAGAAGTACCTGACAAAGAGCGTGGAGTCAAGGCTGCAGCTTAAGAGCAAGCTGTATTTGTTCAGGATGCAGAGGGGAAGCACAGTAATTGAGCACCTCAACAGGTTTACAAAGCTTCTTACGGATTTGCTAAATGTGGATGCCATTATAAGTGAGGAAGACAAGTCAGTCATTCTCCTGAACTCTCTTCCACCGGAGGAGTATGAGATATTTACAATGACATTCATAAATGGAAGGCAAACCTTAGACTATGATGAGATATCGTCAGCACTGATGAGTTATGAGAAAAGGAAGAATGAGAAACATTCTGGGAGATCTAGTTCATCAGCAGAGGCTTTGGAGGTAAGAGGCAGGAGCTCATCAAGGAAAGGCAAGGAGGTGAGAGGAAGATCGAAGTCAAGACCGGGCTTAAGGGATCTTAAGAAAGACCAGTGCATGTATTGCAAAGAGTTTGAGCACTGGAAAGTTGACTGTCCAAAGTACAAGGGGAAGAAGAAGGAATCAAAATCTGAGGCAAATCTGGCAAGAGTGACAAAGGCTGCTAGCAGTAAATCACAGGCAGAGGATTCAGATTCAGATTCTTCGGTATTCTCGTTTTCAGTTACTACTCCTGTTGTAGGTTACTGGGGGAAAACGAGTGGATCCTGGACACAGGTGCTACATATCATGTATGCCCTAATCGAGATTGGTTTACTAGTCTTGAGAAGCTGGAGGGATGTTCGGTCGTCATGGGCGATGATCATCCATGCATCATGGAGGGTGTAGGCACAATTCCTATCAGGATGTTCGACGGGATGGTAAGGGAGCTGAAGGAAGTGAGATATGTCCCTCAGCTGAAGAGGAACTTGATCTCAGTGGGTGTTTTGGAATCATTAGGGCTCGGAGTGTCTATTAAAGAAGGTGTTCTTAAAATGACGAAGGGCTCAATGGTGGTGTTGAAGGCCAACCGCAGGAACAATTTGTATTACTTGAAGGGTAGTACAGTGACAGGCCAGGTGGCAACTTCGACCAGTCAGAAGGAAGATCTAACCCGGCTATGGCACATGAGGCTGGGACATGCAGGGGAGAAATCTATGCAAGCTCTTGTGAGGAAAGGGCTGCTGAAGGGTGCAGAGACCTGCAAACTAGATCTGTGTGAACATTGCATCATAGGCAAGAAGACGAAGGTGAAGTTTGGTACAGCTTCACACTGCACCGAAGGCATTCTTGATTATGTTCACACGGACGTATGGGGACCCACAAAGACTGCATCAATAGGGGGAACCCATTACTTTGTGTCGTTTATCGATGATTATTCTAGGCGGTGCTGGGTGTACACCATGCGACACAAGAATGAAGTCCTAGAATTGTTTGTGAAGTGGAAGGTTAATCAGAAAGGAGTACAGGAAGAAAAGTCAAGGTCCTTCGTTCTGACAACGGAGGAGAGTACAAGTCAGACCCTTTCCAGAAGCTATGTCTTGATGAGGGCATAGAGAGGCACTTCACAGTAAGGGAAACTCCGCAACAGAATGGGGTGGCTGAAAGAATGAACCGAACTTTGCTAGAGAAGGTTCGGTGCATATTGTCAAATGCAGGATTACCAAAGAAGTTCTGGGCTGAAGCTTTGGGGTATGCATGCCATCTCGTCAATAGGTTGCCGTCGTCTGCAATAGGGGAAAGACCCCCCTTGAAGCTTGGTCGGGTAAAGCTGCAGGAGATTATGATGTGCTCAGGATATTTGGATGTCCAGCCTACTATCACGTAAAAGAAGACAAATTGGATCCGAGAGCGAAGAAAGGTGTGTTTGTTGGCTTCAAGAAAGGAACCAAGGGGTTCAAGATCTGGGACCAACAGGACAACAAATTCATAATCAGCAGAGATGTCACTTTTGATGAGGCCTCGATGATGAAGCCTACAGTCTCTCAGCAGGTGGAGACTAAGAAGACCAAGGAGCTATTGCAGCAGGTGGAGAGTGATGCAGATCCACCATCTCTAGAAGACTCAGTATCTGTGAGGATCATTCCTGAGGTGACACAGGGAGGTGATCAAGTTGCAGAAGAAGATGCTGAGGTTGTTGAAGAGGATCAGGAACAGGTTATGGATACAGTTCCAGATCCCACTGCAGTTGGAAGACCAAGGAGGAATACTAGGAGACCTGGCTGGCTCACTACAGACATGGTGATTGCACATGCACTTCCAGTTGTTGAAGAAGCCATTCCATCTACTTTCAGGGAAGCTGAAATCAGTTCAGAAGCGGAGTTATGGAAGGGGCCATGAATGAAGAGATGCAGTCTCTTTATAAGAACAACACATGGGAACTGACCAAGTTGCCCAAGGGGAAGAAAGCCATAGGGTGTAAGTGGGTATTTGCTAAGAAGCAGGGATCACTCTAAGAAGACAAAGTGCGCTACAAGGCAAGGCTGGTGGCTAAAGGCTACGCACAGAGAGAAGGGATCGACTACAACGAGGTGTTCTCCCCAGTTGTAAAACACTCGTCTATTCGGATCCTATTGGCCTTGGTGGCACAGAACGAGTTGGACCTTGACCAACTTGATGTGAAGACCGCCTTTCTCCACGGCGATCTTGAGGAGGAGATCTACATGACTCAGCCCACAGGTTACAAAACTGCAGGGAAAGAGGAGTTGGTATGCAAGCTGAAGAAATCGCTGTACGGTTGAAGCAGTCTCCAAGACAATGGTACAAGCGATTTGACAGCTTCATCAGGAAGAAGAAGTACACAAGAAGCCATTATGATCCATGTGTATACTACAACAAGTTACCATCTGGTGAGTATGTCTATCTACTACTTTACGTAGATGATATGCTAATTGCTTCTAGGTCAAGATCTGCAATTGATTCTCTGAAGAAGACTTTATCGTCTGAGTTCGAGATGAAGGACCTGGGGGAAGCAAGGAAAGTATTGGGTATGGAGATCACAAGGGACAGGGAAGCTGGCAGGATTAGCTTGACTCAGAAGGGCTATCTGGAGAAGGTACTGCAGAGATTTAATATCGGGAAAGATACAAAGACTGTAAGTACACCAATGGCGCCGCACTTCAAGTTGTCAGCGAAGATGTCTCCAAGGAGTGTTCAGGAGCGTGAGCATATGACTCATGTACCATATGCCAATGCAGTGGGAAGCTTGATGTATGCAATGGTGTGTACAAGGCCGGATCTATCACAGGCAGTTTCCATGGTTAGCAGATATATGCATGATCCAGGTCAGGGTCATTGGGAAGCAGTGAAGTGGATCCTGAGGTACATCAAGGGTACTGTTGATGTAGGCCTCGTGTTTGAGAAGGACAACACTGGGAAGCAAGAATGCATAGGGTACGTGGATTCGGACTATGCAGGTGATCTTGACAAACGCCGGTCGACGACGGGGTATGTATTCACATTCTCGCAGGCACCGGTGAGTTGGCGCTCCACACTTCAGTCCACAGTCGCATTGTCGACTACAGAGGCAGAGTATATGGCCTTGACCGAGGCCATGAAGGAGGCGATTTGGCTTCAGGGATTGCTAGATGACTTGGGAGTGGAACAGGAGATCTTGAAGATACACTGTGACAGTATGAGTGCCATTTATTTGGCAAGGAACCAAGTCTACCACGCAAGGACGAAGCACATCGATGTCAGGTATCACTTTGTTCGGGAGATTCTGGAGGAAGATGACATCAATTTATTGAAGATTCATACTTCGGAGAATCCGGCCGATATGCTTACAAAGGTGGTGTCGGGAGTAAAGTTTGCACACTGCAAAGACTTGCTCCAGATCCTTCAGGTGAAGTGAGCTTGCTGAAGCTCATTTGGATGAACTACGGATGGCTTGATCCCTTGGGCAAGGGGTACGTAGGCAACCAGATTGGTGCAGCCGCTTTCGAGTCGGTGTTCGGCTCAGATTTAACAATCTTCACCGAGGTAGAGAATTGTTGGAGGAGAGAGTACAGTAGAGGAGGTGAAGTCATGCCAGGTGCTGTTGAAGACTGCCAAGGAGTCTATGACGAAAGGCGAAGGAACAGCGGGCAGGAAGAAGCAGCAGCAGCAGAAAAGACAGTGGTCGGTCGACCGGACCGGTCGACCGACGTGCACCAAATGCACAGGATTGCTTCGGTCGACCGGACCGGTCGACCGGAGAGACTGTCTGCAGGTTACAGAGCTCTCGGTTGGATTTCGGTCGACCGGACCGGTCGACCGGAGAGGGTCTCTGTAAGCAACCCAACTCTCTGTTTGTTTCGGTCGACCGGCTCGGTCGACCGTAAGAGGGAGTCGGTCGACCGGCCGGTCGACCGACAGTCGGGTTTTGGGCGAAATCTGTTGTTTCGGAAAGTTATGTATTTAAGCCCTGGTTGTAATTTTCTAGGGTTTAGTGCCTAGACAAAGTATAGCTGCGGACTCTCTTGTGTTGATAGAGATCCAGAGCTATTGTAATCCATCTTCCATAAAGAAAACTCTCTCCGTGAATTGCCCCGAGGACGTAGGCAGGTTGGCCGAACCTCGTTAGATCTGGTTTTTGCGATTGGCTGTTCTTCTAGTTTGTTTTTCATTGTTCTTGGTGATTGAGATCAGGTTGGATCTTCTAAGGGTTGTTGTCTCCGAGCACAACAGATGGTAGTGATGGCAACACTATTACCATGTTGGTAGAAGACAAGGAATTGATGAAACATTAGATGAATAAATAGGGTTATTTTGGATATAAATTCATAAATTCCCATTAGGTGGGAATATAAAATACTCACCTTCCATGATGAAACTTATATTCTCTCGAAGTAAATTGATTCTCATGGTAATCTAATATTTCTGGAAAACTTGACTAAACTTGTGCCAAACACAGAAAATTCACGTGAGAATTTAGAATTCTCAAGTAAATTCATGTATGCAAACGCACTCTTAAGTCCCTTTACTCCCAAAAAAAAAAAAAAAAAAAACTTAAACTTGTTCAGCTGCTTATTATTTATCGAGTACTCGTGTCCTCACTCCACTTCTAATATGAGTTGACTAATCTTTAACTCCAATAGCCCTTTAAATTGAATGTGTTTTTAATGACCACAAATCGATGCAAGAGACATAATCAAGTATCAGGTCTTGGTAGATCAATGACAAATTTGGGAAATTAATTTGGGACTTACATCTGAAAAAAATCCTTTTATTTTGTGTCATGCCAACAGAACGTGGGAGGATTTGGAACAAATTATGAGGTGGTAAATCTACTACAAGTTCAAGATTTGCTTGCAATAAATTGAGGATAATTGTATCGCCCATCAACCGGGATGGTGGGATATCGCCTATCAACCGAGATGGTGGGATTTAACAATCCTTTTATATTCAAATAAATTCAATAATTAATAATAAAGTCATGACAGGTGGAGCTAACATGCACCAATCTAATAGAATAGTATCAATACATAATAACAAATCTAATGCTCAATAATTAGTGGCTCAATTAGGATAAGATAAGATCATCCACCCCCCGCGCAACTAGCAATGTCTCTCTCCTCCCCTCTCATGTTCATGACCTCCTACAAGTCTGCAGTTTAGGTACAGTAAAACAAAATCTAATTTTCAATAGTTTAAGTTGCGGTTGTTAGTTGAGATTTTTGAGGAAAGTTGTTAATTGAAGTTATTTTGACTATAACAATATCTATATTTAACAACAGTATTTTGTTGTTAAATTAACTACTCTTTAATTGAATACAGGGTCTAAGACCTAGCCTTAATCTTGCTTTTAAAAATAGCTAATTGACTTCCTTGAGAACGGAAGGATTTAATGAATGGTAATGACTCCAAAATGAAGCTGCCAAACAACAAGCACAAGTGTACAACTTGCGATCAAATAATCTCCATCAGTGGAAACATAATTTTGACCCTGTTTACACCAGTTTTTCGCTGATTAGATGCCACATGCGAGGTAGAGAATGACATAAGTTGCGATAGTTTCGACGGTTATTTGAGTGTAGATTAGTTTCATTCATGTAAGAGCGGTTTCAACCAACCGTGACACATGGCGCAATCCTATGTGATATGGAGAATATGTGTGTTAGGTAAGCTAAGAAGTCAAAGAAGAAGAAGGGCCATTCTCAAACAATGAAACTAATTACATACTTTGAAGCTTTTATTCACTTTCATGCCACGTTTTGCTTTGAACAATTAGGAGTAGCGTACTTTGTAAGTCTTTATTGTTTTCTTTGTCGCTTTTCAATCAAATTGGCACTGGCCGGAAATCCCTAAATGGATAGAACTAGGTATAATTTAAGTGTTTTTTGAATTAAATTGCATCGTGCTTGCATCTAAATTGTTCTTGTATATCGTTTTTGGTGAAATTGTATGGGTTGAAGCCCACTTTCTTAGTTCTTGTTGTTAGATTGTCTTGTTTGTATTTACTTGATTAATCATATATGCGGTACATCTCTTTGTCTTTCATTTGTTACTTGTTTGCATTATTAGTATTAGCTATTTACTGCAGTCAGCAACCGTGTTAGACTCTTTTACTGTGTTTTTCTGCATCCTGGTGTAATTTTCTGCCTATTCCAGTATCTCACTCTAAATCAAAACCTTTCAAATTATATACGGTTGGATCTGTACGAAAGTCTAGTTTCCAACGGTTCTCATATCGGCTCAATCAAAACTCTATGCCGATAATTACAGTCCAAATGTTAAAGGCTGTGCAGACTGTCCAGACTCGGGTTGCTCATATCGACCAGGATATTTCAAGTAGCGACTGAAAGTTTTTCAGAACGGTAAATAAACCAAAAGATTAGTTTTATGGTAATGTTCAATATATGGTTTACATATTATCATTGACCCTTATCAAATTAAATATCTCCACCGTGTTGTGGCTCTTTTGTTTTCAATTCTTTTTTAGTATTTGAGCTTAGAACGCCCGTAGACTTTCTAACCAAACCCCGTTTTGATCGATCACATTGTAAGAAAACGAATGTGCAGAATAAGGAAATTGAATGTGCAAAATTAAGAAAAGTCGCACCTATAATCTTTGAGGGGGGAACTTGAGTTATTTCTGCCAGAAGAGCACACTCTTTCGGGTTCGGTTCATGTATATGAGCCACACATACATACAATAAGAGGACCAATCACGCATTGACACGTGTATTAATCCTCTTATAATATATTATGTGTGTGGGTCTCACACACATATTATAAGAGATTATAAGAATTTCAGTCCACGTGTCAACGCGGGATTGTCTCTATTATTGTATGTGTGTGGCTCACACAAATGAACCGAATCTCACTCTCTTGGTCTTTCTATGAGAAGGAATATCCATCATTGGCTAAAGTAGTGAAGGAGATAAAAAAGATTTCCCTACCTTAAATCTCTTCTACACTTGAGTAACTTCCCGTTCTCCCTATTCACCATCATTTTCGGGTGACTTCTTCTAAAAGACTGCGTGGATCCAAAAGGTCTCCAAATCCTCTATCCGTAATCATTTCTTCAGCAAACTCTAAATTAACCATATCACTTTAAGCTTCTTCAAAGTCAACTTTGAGTAATTAGTACCTCCAAAATATCTTTTTGTTACCCCAGCAAATTTAGTTTCACCTGCAGATTTCTCTACTTATACAAACAAATGTAGGTGCAACATTCACTCTCATGGGCACTTTTTGTGTAAAATACCTCTTGTTGAAGAGCGGAAAGAGAATATACATGTATTGCACTTTTTTTTGTAGAAGAAAGTAATGAATATTTTCCTTGATATAAGAAATAATTGTAAGAAAAAAAATTATAAGGAAAATAATTAAAGTACTAATTTTACAATATTGTGGACAATCTTTAACGATGGAAAATGCACTTGATGACATAAAAGAAATTGAAACTTTTGAAGTTTTCCTTGTGCCATTTTGTTCCTATCACTTTCATGCAAAGCAATTTCTTCCCTCACTCTTGCTAGCTAATGCACGCTTATTTTTCAGATATATATCTTTCTTGTAAGTCTTATACTAAACAATAATATTTCTCATATGTCTTACATTGTTTAGGTATCATGTTTTGCTAGAAATTTTCTAGTTTAAAGCACATAATATAGCTCATAAGTACGGACATGTCAGTTGTCAAAGAGGTTGTCAAAGGGGAAGGAAAAAAAAGCATATATCATAAACACGCATAGCGTTTTTTTAGAACCACGCAATCAATAAATTTTCTTTTGTTACATAGAAAATGACAGAAATATAAAAATTTACAAACATGTGTAAAAAAGAAACGAAAAGTAGTATAAAATTTTCGATTACTGGCTATCTTTAATTGCAGAAAAATCTCGATCAAATGACTTTGCTAGATATCATAGCTTAAAAATTTCCCCTATTTTGTTTCCCATGCCCTATCACTTTCATTCAAAGCTTAGCTAGAAGCTCCTTCAGTCACTCTCTAATACAATTCAGAAACTACTGGACTTGGCGATTCTCAAATTAGGATTTCTAGACTACTCCCACTTGTAAATTAACAAATTTCAACTTGTTGCAAAAACAAAGAGCAAATATTTTGGCAAGTTGATGGTCTTGTTGAAGAAACAAATTTAAATAATAGAAATGTGAAGTAATGAGCAATATAACTATACTAGCTTAATTACTAATCTAAACGTACATCAAATTCATTCCTATCTCCTGGTCCCTCGGACAGCAACAAGATATCGATGCGGTTTAACAACCCTGCACGTATATATTTCTTATGAATTTAGATTAATTTGATTACGTGCAAGCTGGTTTCTGCCAGTACCTGCCTTCCTATTTTTTCTGTCACGTACATCTTATTTGATTTAATTAAGGATCCCTAATGAAAGCCTGGATAGCTCCATTGCTAGTAAAAGAGGTAAAATATAGCAACTTGCAAGGTTGATCCATGTGAAGATGGTGAAAGCATGCAATATTACTAAAATTAATATTCTATCATGTATGATTCAATCAATTTTCCAAACAGGTCAAATTATAGATATTATGTCTTGGCTTTGATAAATAGTTACCTACTGAACTTGGTTTTCTTAGGCTTCATCAATAATTGATTTTCATGAAACCACGGGCGATGTTCTGACCATTAATAATGGTGAGAGTTACCGTGACCTAATTAGCCATTTATCCTTCTCCATATTATATAGTAAACTATTTTCAGAACTCAGTAAAATTGAACCTGATCACCTAAACTACTAAAAAAATTTAAAAAAATTTAACAAATTATCTAAAAACATAATAAGAGGACAACTGAATTTTAATAGCACTAGTGTTATAATTAGAAATAATAAAACAAGACGTGCTATATATCACTGTTAGATGCATTGTTAGATGCCTTGGGAATGAGTCATAAACACAAAAGGTAATAATCAGCATTGAATAGTCAGAATCAATCTAAGTTTTCTTGAATATTTAGAAAATATTTTCTAAAGACTTGTTCACTCACAAATGGAGCATGTTCGATTAATATGAAAACATTAGCTTCATGTTTCAAAGGGCACTAGAGCTGTTCAACTAATTAAGGCGATATGAAGGAATTAAGGAAGAATCATTCATGAGGTTTATGGTATGTTCAAATAATTGAGTTGCTTGCAATATTGGATGCCATTATGGGGAACATGAACATCCAACGGATTCCATGCAATTAGAGAAAAATAAAATATGAGCAGAACTTTGGAGGGAAAAAGAAAGAAAAGAAAAGAAAAGAAATGGGACATTGGAGGTTGTGAATGGAACAAAATGAAGCAACAAATTGGACATTTATGATAATGACTACTTTTATTTCTTAAACAAATGAAGAAAGTGTAGCAACATTAATATTGGAATTGTCTTGCTTTGTGGACAGTTCATAATTAATCCAGCCTCCTAATGAATAGTCTAACAAACATTAGTCTATTGCTTTATTATTGCTTTATGGTCTATTGCTGCAAATTAAAAAGGGAAACAACTTTAACTCCACATAGATGGTGGCATTTGGGTGTTCCTGTTAATGGTATTAAAGAAAGAGGTTGAAGTTCATTTGTTAATTTAATTAGAGAGGTAGCTAGAGCCAAACGAAAGGCAATGAGAATAAAGTATGAAGATTTGTTCTCACAAGCCTATTAGGTCATAACTTGATTAGATGGTAATAATACTTTGATGTTGAGAAAGGAGTTAGCTTTCAAGAAATGAGTTATCATTGTATGATACATCAGGGATCTTGAACATGGACTAGTTAGGCCTGAAGCTTCTTATACTAATTTTTTTTGGATAATCTTACGTACTAATTATCGGGTTTGGGTTATCACACACTCAACCGAGCTAAAATATTTGGAAATGAATCAAAAGATGGAGCGGATCTTTATCATATCAAACTAGTTAATGCAGAAAATTACTAATTGTGGAAGGTGTATGAATTGCCAAGAGTAAAAAAGCATTTCAACAAGCTATAGATCAGTATTATAGCTAGGGTGTTAGAGATTGCATTTATTATTTCACTCACTTTACTGTGATTTGGATACTCATAATTTGCCAATTATAAGCAAGTGAGAAAAATTAAATATGAAATTGTATTAAATAAGATACTACACAGTCAAGTTTAAGTGTATGGCGCAAAATGCCCCCCCTCCTATTAATTTCTAAATGGACAAATAAATTTCAGTTTCTTATTTTGTACCTCTTGTATCTTAAATATATGCCCCCCCAATTACAGTCAACTCTCATCTGCCGCTTGCATCAAGCTAGCAGGTAAACTCCTCTTGAAGTCGTTTAGTTTCCTCCAATGTTTAAAATTTATAAAAAAAACTATGAAACTTGTGGATTTGAGAGGCTACAGTAGCTCATTTGAATGTGCTAATGTTGCTGCATAGGACAACACTATAGTTTGACAGGACTGTGTAGATTTGGCACTACACCACTTAAGGCCTAACCACAATTTATAAGATACACTAAGTTCTTCATCACTATCCTAATTAACCACAATTAATGTATACACCAACTTGGATGGGGAGGCATCCGATAGTCACTCAGGTGGCACACAGGGAGAGGGACCTGGACTCAGAGGATAGGTGACCAGTGAAGACTCGGATGCCTGATTTTTTGGTTCGCAACATTCTCTTATTGCTATGGAGAGACTGCATTTTGCATCAGGTGTTCCCGATCATTTTGCTTTAGATTTGTTCAGTTTACAGTTATCTTTGTAGTTGTGTTTTTTCTTGTTATATTTTTTGTATTTTTATATATGCCTTTCTCTTGCTTGTGTGTGTGACGGTGCTTTATAACTCTTGAAAAGATTTTCAGTACTTTTTACATATTGTATAAGAGTGTTTTCATTAAATTCTATTAATGAAAGCACCAGAACCCTTAACAGTTCATTAGTTTACTTTTAAAAAAAATTGTATTCACATACATTAAAGAATTGGCCGCCCCGTTAACAAACAAAACACTAATCAGGGCCCATCAAAGGGAAGAAAGGCCCAGGAAGGAGCATTCCGGAGTGTGGGGTCCTTGCCTTCTTGTCCTTAACCCAAGAGACCAAATTTTCTCTATGAATAAATACATTATTCTATCAATCCTTAACGTCACACTCCTCCCAACTTGCTCCTTAACATCTTTTATGGCTTTTGGTCTATACTGGGGTCCACTTCGGTTGGGCCCCACTCTCACCTTCCTCTCCCATTTCCATTTCACTCCTTTTTTTTTTTAATCTCATCTCGCCTCTATTTATTGTACTTCCCTCCACTTCTATGCTTTCTCCTCTCTAGGCCAACTTCTCTCTCTACCAAACATCATGGCGGAACAGCACAAGAAGGGCGGGGTAAGAGCCTACAAGAAGGGAAGAGTAAGAGCCTCTCTCTCTCTCTCTCTCTCTCTCTCTCTCTCTCTCATGTTCAATTAGTTTAATTATGTGCCCTCGCTAACTATTCAGCTTCTTTTTTAGGTTATAAGGCCTCGACTGGTTGCGAACAAGCAGCTCCGAAGACCTTTGGGCAGTACTAACTTTGTTGCCAACATTCCGAGCTCAGATATATGGCTAGAGGAGCCAAGTTTAGACCATCCGGCCAACGCCATGAGAAAATATGACAGTAAAATGGAGACCCATAAGTACAAGTGAGCATCAAAATCAGTGATTACCCTTTAATAGTTTTCGATCTATTTATTGTTCACTATAACAGAAAATTTTTGCATCCTTCTTTGTTTTCTGTTTAAGATTGTTTGCTAGCACATGGAATCTTGGTGGCATCCCCCCATCAGATGCTCTCAACTTGGAAGACTGGCTCGACACGAAGAATAACTCCTATGACATCTACGTTCTTGGGTTAGGTCACCAATCTCACTATCAGAATAAAGAAAATTTACGTCAGTGAAGTTCTTTGTATTCACTCATTTAGTATGGACGATTTCGTTGCAGCTTTCAAGAAATCGTGCCTCTAAGCGCCATGAACGTGCTAGGACCGGAAAAGAAGAAGACCTCTACAAAATGGAATTCTCTAATTAGGGCGACATTAAACGAGTCGATTTACAACTCTAAGGTGCACAAGGCTATAGACAAGCAGAAGGTGTATCCAGTCAAGGATGGGAGATCTAAGAATAACGATATCGAACAAGGCTTTAGATGCATCATAAGCAAGCAGATGGTAGGGATCTCAGTCTCTGTGTGGGTGCGAGGCGATCTTTTACGACACATTCGACACCCAAGTGTCTCTTGTGTGGGTTGTGGCATTATGGGATGCCTAGGAAATAGGTAAAAATTAGCTATGCTAATTAATATTGAATAACTAGGAAATTACATTAATATATGAAAGTTAGAGTTAAATTTAAATTTGTTTGCAGGGTTCGGTGTCAGTTAGATTTTTCTTGCACGAAACGAGCTTCTGCTTCGTGTGCTGCCATTTAGCTTCGGGAGGGAAAGAAGGGGACAAGATGAATAGGAATTCCAATGCCATGGATATATTCTCTCGGACGAGCTTTCCCCGTGGCCATTCTCTTAGTTTGCCACAAAAAATTCTAGAACATGAGTAAGTAGGATCATGGTCATCTAATGAAAACATCAAACTTAATTTTCGTTTCATTATTTTGTTAAACTTTTGTGCATTTGTGTTTAGTTTAGAAATATTTCATTGTCAACCTTTAAATATCTTGAGTATCACCTTCATATGTGCGCGCGCGCCCACACAAACACACACACACACAAAAATTACTTTTTCTTAAGAAAAAAGCACTTTTTTCTAGTGTTTTAAAGTCCAATTGTTGACATACTTAAAAATTGTCTTTTGGATTGTTTAGCTTGTGGAAACAAATTTTTATGAATATATATAGGGTTTCATTAGTATTAAATTAGGGTTGTTAAAGGTCGAATTGGTGCCGCCTCAATCTTACTTAATATCATGTTTTACTCTTACTTATGGAGAAATTATGGTCTATATTATGAGTTTTTTATGTATTAAAAGTAGATAACTAGTGGAAAGTGATGGATTCGGGCCCTTGATTAGTACCGTTAAACTCCCATACAAAGAATCAGTACTTATTAATGTCGAATATTATATGGATCAGCTGTGGGTTCTAAATAAATCAAATTCCACTTGGATATAACTATACGTAGGTGATGGTTTCCACAGGGTGTAGCTAGTAATGAAATCAAAAATGATTATTTTATATTATGGCTCACATGTACAAATCCAATTTTGATTTAACTTGAATACTAATGAATTCTACAAATTGCTCTACAAGTTGCCCCTAATTTAGAACAATTTCGTCAGGCTCCACCTAATTTTTTCTTTTCTCCCTTGACACGTCATGCAGCCGAATAATCTTGCTCGGCGATCTCAACTATAGAATCTCGTTGCCAGAGTCGGAGACAAAATCTCTAGTAGAACAGAAGGAATGGAATATCTTGTTACAAAAAGACCAAGTACGTGATTGTTTCTTGCAAGTTAAAACTTATCCATATCCATTGATCAATTCTTTACGAATTAATTGTGATCAAATCCTTAATTTATTTGTCAAACCTGTCGCAGTTGCGAGGAGAGATCTCTGAGGGTGGAGCATTTGAGGGTTGGCATGAAGGCGACATCGCGTTCACCCCCACATACAAATACTATCCAAACTCGGACGATTACTATGGATGTCTTCAAAGCAAAAGTGGGGAGAAAAAGCGCGCACCCGCATGGTAAAATCATGTTCTACTTAATTTCTACAAATTAAAATTCCTCAAACTTCAAATTAATCATGTAATTGATCTATATTTTTGTAGGTGTGATCGTATACTCTGGCGAGGCAAGGGCTTGAAGCAGACTCTCTACGACAGACACGAGTCCAAACTATCGGATCATAGGCCGGTGTCTGCAGTCTTTCAGGTCGCAGTCGAGGCGTTGAAGATGAACTCCTTGAGGAGCATCTTCTTGTCAGATAGGTTTGATCACATATCAAGTCGTTTGGACTTGTTCCCCAGTGACAGGATCTCATGTAATCCAAGAGATTGAGCATCCAAGTTTAGCAATATTAGTAGTAGAGAGACACCATATCCATATATATGAGAGCTCAAGGATTGAGATTTTATATGCATCTTTTTCTCACTCTCTCCTTTGTGTTATGTATCATACATATGGTTTGTAATTACGAAACATACATATATAGAGAACTCTTTTTTTCAATTGATCGAGAGAAAATT
>JAVJIF010017012.1:62500-152576 GCA_038442645.1 Agave tequilana
TTTATGTAGCTTCAGAGATGCAATCCTCATTCTAAGCGGAGCCGCGTCTCTTACTTTGCTGAAGAGATGCGACCTTTGAAGGGACGCGGTCTTTGAAGTGAAAACACAGCTATCACTCTGTTGAATAGACGCAGTTCTTACTTTTCTAAAGAGACGCGACCTTTGGAGGGATGTGCCTTTGTTAAATGCGAGACCCCCTTTTTGGGCGCGTTGCCATGTGTCTGGCAGAGTTGAGGGGACGTCTTTCCATTAATGCGCGAAATTTGCGTCCGTTCAAGACGTGTGCCACGCCTCGGGCGCAGATTGAGCCTCGAGACCTGCGCCGCGTATCTTTGCGGATCACTGTGCCTATAAAAAGACAACAATCTTTCATGGGTCATCATTAGACCCTTCTTCTTTTCCGCTGAGCCCTGTGTCAAGAATTAAGAAAAGCTTAAAACTTTTTCCACTTTCCTTCGTTCTTAATACCGATTTCACGGTTGAAATGGCAGCAAAGGGAAAATATGTTGCCTCGTCCTCGAGCGTTGTTGCTCTCGAGGCTCAAATGGGCGGTCCTTCCACGCAGGAAGCTTCTTTTTTAGGTAATAAAACCATCAGAACTGGTTTCCGCCATTAAAGGAGCTTAAAGAGTTTTCTTAACCCCTAAGCCTCTTTTGAATGTGAACTGCTAACACGAGGCTCATACCTGTTTTTAATTTTAGACGCGGCTCTTGTGCCGGTAGGCCAGACGTGGATATAAGAAACGCGACTCTAAATTGTTAATGGAGAAGCAGTTTTGGCTCATCAAGAAAGACGCGTGAATCTCAACTGTTTAGCAGGAACGAGGATCTGGCGAAAGAGAGACGTGATTCTGGCCCCCTGAGAGGACGCGGCTCTAAGACACGAATCTACGTTCATGATAAAGAGGACGCAGCCTTCATGTTTATGAAAAAACGCGGACTTATGTGAAAAACACCTAGAGGGGGGGTGAATAGGTGTTATTGCTAATCTAGAACTAAATGCAAAACTAAGTGCGTTAAATGCGGAAGCTAATGCAAATTATGCACAAACTAATACAATACAACAAGTGTAGCCGAATTCCCCTTGCGAGGCTCTGGACTAACTCCCCTTGATTCCCCTTGAAATGGGTTGAGGCGCTATGTGAAGCTCTTGTTGGATGAGTATAAGTTAGGCGCACACACACAAGCAATCCAAGCAATGTGCACACACAATCAAGCCAAGCAATCAAGGATATAGCAATATGGATTATGCAAGGCAACACAAGCAATGTATGATATGTATGATATGGCAATGAGAATAATGCTTTGCACAAATGTAAAGAGAGAGAGTTTAGAGACAAGTGGATCAAACGCAAACACAATGTATGTTACGAGATTCGAGCACCCTTGCTCTACATCCCCGCCTACACCACCGTGTAGGATTTCTAATCCACTATAC
The DNA here is from genome assembly GCA_038442645.1 of Agave tequilana. Lineage (NCBI taxonomy): Eukaryota > Viridiplantae > Streptophyta > Magnoliopsida > Asparagales > Asparagaceae > Agave > Agave tequilana. The sequence continues at coordinate 63,938 of JAVJIF010017012.1, forward strand.
CGTCCACCGAGGACTCCCACCGAGGGAACCTTCACCGAGAAGGATTTGTACAACAATGGAGTACCTAACTCCTCTCTCAAACAACCACCTCACAACCGAGGGGTAGGCCCGTAGCCAAATACAACAACAACAATGATTGGGGAAGAGTTGTGTGGAGTATTAGCACAAATATTTAACAAAGAGATGAAGGTTAGAAACAACCTTAAGTGCTTAGTTCACTCCACAAATGTATATGATATGATTGATTTACCCTTTCCTATCTCCGCTATAGCATAGGGCTATACCGAGTCGATTCTCAGGGAGAGCTCGCGATGGAAGCTTTACGATAGGTAGTGAGTTAGAAAACGAGAATTCTTCTTTGTTTAAAAGAATAAAGAATCAAAAGAAAAACAAATGAAAGGATTGGTGGATATGTTCATGGTGAAAAAGTCGGAAAAGAAATCAAAACAAGATTGGCTTCGGACTAAAACTAAAAGAAAAGAAAACTTTGAAGAAGACTTTGAATGAAAGAAAACCATGACTAGCTAACCTTACTACCTTGCTAAAACTTACTAAACTCCGTGATAGTGAATGCGTGCCTCATGTTGATTCATCGGCATAGATTTGTCTTGCGTGTTGGTCTAATTACTTTCCCACTAGGATGATGGGGGATCATTCTTGGACTTGTCTTGTAGCCTCCATAGATGGTCATAGGCCTACAAGATAGACTTTCAATAATGGAATCAAAAGAGCTACACTCAAGGGATGCAAATGAAGAACATACAACATTCATTAATGGACATAAAGAAGTTGTACATCAAATAGCATATTGGTGATCCATCTCCATATTCCATCAAGGCACTTGTTCAAAGACAAGGCTCTAAATGAGGCACACATGAATCATATGGAGAATTACAACAAGATACTTGCCAAGAAATAAAACAAAACCCATCGGAGAAGAGAAGACCATACAACTTGCAAGATGAATTAAAGCAATCACCCATGAGTTAGTAGTTAGCAAGAGTAGTGGTTAGCTAGTACATGGAGAAAGAATTAGCTACTACTAGCCATTACAAAAGCAAAACAAAGCATGAAGTAAAAGTGCAAGAAAGTAAACAAAGCAAGTAAAGAAAGCAATCAAACTAGAATCAAGCTCAAGTAGAGAAGTATAGAATGGATCAATCCTTGCATAGCTTCAAGTTGTCACTCCTTGATGATACAAGCTCTCTCTCTCATACAACTCTCTCTTGCAATGAAATCTAGGGAGAAGAAGATCATAGAGAGCTAAAAATCCTAAACAAAAACTAACAAAATACAAATCTTTGCACTAATCTCTCTCTCTTCTCTGTTCAGTCTTTGCTCGCAGGTCCAAATGCAGTATTTATAGGCCCTGAGAGAACTCTCCAGAAGACGAACAGGTGGCAGAAATCTGGGGCTCAGAGGCCCCAGATCTGCCGCAGATCTGCGGCCTGGATTGGGTTTCCGCGGCTCAATCTGGGCCGTTGGATCTCTGCTTTCTGTTGCGAATTTGTTAGGAGGTTGTTATCCACGTGGCCATCTAGAATCTTCAGTTGTTACGCGGATCTCTCTAGATCTTGATTTCAAATCTTGAGGCTTATCTTAATCTTAGATTTAATCACTTTAATTAGTGTTAATTAAAGTGATTATTTGCTTTATCTCCTTGAGAGTGTGTACCTGCAAATATGTAGAGAAGATTAGTAAAAATCATGTATTTATTTGTAATATGCATGGGGATTATGTGGTAAAATATGCAATATTGTGTTATAATCACACCCCCACACTTATTCTTTTGCTCGTCCCGAGCAAAACAAAGAAAAGAAAAGAAAATCCTAACTACCAATTTTATTACACCACTTTCGCAGGTGACGCGATTGCACTGAGCATGTGCAACAAGCCGTTAAACCTCTAGGTTACCCTAGAGGAGGAGTGTTGTCTCCTGAGGGTTTTCAGCGGATTACACCCACAAAATCCATAAAGAAAGAAAACAAATGTTAGTGTTTTGAAAACGCATTTTGAATAAGAGACATGTTTACGAACTATTTTTGCAAAAATATAAGTGATCCTAGGTCATAAGTCCACCTATAATCATTCTTCCTTAAACTTAGTATCCATGCAAGATCTTGTTTTTAATTAAGGTAAGAGTTCAAAGTTGGATTGAATATTTTATCTTTCATAAAACCTAGATAATATGCACACCGTGTAAGTGAAGATTTCTGGGATTTCAACTCCAACCATCAAGCCATTTATTTATATATATACTTTTTATGCTTTTTTCTTCCCTTAGTTTAGGCTTTCTAGTCTACCCTTGTAGCGAGCCTTTAACCGATGACTCCCAAACCAGACGGTCTTAGGGCACCAGATGAGAAAACATCCCTCGGGTTTAAGGTCTCGAGTAGAAAAGGCCACGAAACTAAAGGGGATTATTTATTTGATCACCGTTAGGCGTGAATAATCATGCTTCTTGAGGCATAATTATCCAGCTTAATAGGTGATTTTTATTTATATGTATATTTTTTTTCTTTTCTTATATTTTTTTTATTTTTATGGCATTTTGGTCTTTATTTCCATCCCAAGAAATGTGTAAGTGTAAAGTGCATATTATCTAAGGCAAAAAATTCAAGATAAAAATATCTCACCAAATTTTCTTACTTAGCCTATAATTTTAAACAAGATCTATTACTTCAACTATGTTTAAGATGTCATAATTAAGGCTTTCTTAATTTCTAAGATACATCTTAATTTTCTTAAAAATAGAACAAAACTTTGTCTCTTATTTCAAAAAGTTTTTATTTTTATATTTTTTATTATTTTTTTATTTTTATTTTCTAAAAGAAGTGTAAACTAAAGAAGTGTAAAAGAAAGAAGATCTAAAAACTCTATGTTAGTAAACCCTCCCCACACTTATTTCATGCATTGTCCTCAATGCATCATGATATATGGATGCATGAAACAGGTAAGAGGTAAGAAACTTTTATTTACAAAAAGGTGCAAAAAATTATTTACAAAGAGTATATACAAGTGTAACCATTACCTAGGCTTTTGGTCTTTTTCCTCTGGCCCGTTTCCCATCGTTCCAGTGCGTCTGCTTTCGTGAGCTCAGTTGGGAAACGGTATGAATTTTGTTAGCCTTAGGTATTTCCAGATTCAATGGATTGTTATTATCATTCACACTCATTCCACCACATTGTTCACAAACAAATTCCTTATCACAACTCTTACTCAGAATCTCATCACTTCCAATGTCTAGAAATTTTAACTCCTCTCCATATAGTTCTTCAAAACTTAAATCAACATCCGGAAGTGGACAATCAGCTAACTTATCCCGAGTCGACTCATCTAAACACATGATCTCATCAGCAAACAAGTCTTCAAAAGATATATCAATTGGAGGTTCTTGAAGAGAATCACAGAATTGTGACTCATCTTTTGAATCCTCACAATTGTCCTCAATAAAGCTAACCTCAAATGTTTGATTTTTTGTTTTGTGAGGCTGTGTGTGGAAGACATTGAGTTCATGTGTCATGTTACCAAAGCTCAACCTCATTGATCCATTCCGGCAATTAATGATGGCATTTGCAGTAGCCAGGAATGGTCGTCCCAGAATGACAGGAATTTGTGCCCTTTGATTGGAATTTGACACTGGTTGTGTCTCAAGGATTACAAAATCAACAGGGTAAATGAATTCTCCAACTTTAACAAGGACATCATGAATTATCCCCTTGGGTTTAGTGACAGAGCGATCAGCCAATTGAATGGTCATTTGGGTAGGGAGGAGATCACCTAACCCCAATTGTTGGTACACAGAAAAAGGTAGGAGATTGATGCTGGCCCCTAAATCAAGAAGTGCCCTATTGATTGTAGTCTGTCCTATGATGCATGAAATGGTGGGCTCCCTGGGTCTTTGTATTTTACAGGAATTGGACCAGTGAGCAACTCAGTGATGGATGATGCTAGGAAGACTTTTTTAGGGACTTGGTTCTTCCTCTTCTTGGTGCACATTTCCTTCAAGAATTTGGCATATGATGGCACTTGTTGTATGGCATCAAGAAGAGGGACATTGATTTGGACCTTATTGAAAATTTCTTTTAACGTCTCCATGTGAGCATTTGACTTGTTATTTAGAAGCCTATTTGGATATGGTACTCTAGGCTTATAAGGTTGCTCATCTACCTTTTCTTTCCCCTTGGCTTGAGATGTGGATGGCTCTGCACTAGAAGATGGTTTGTCAGAAGTTGGTTGTATTGGGATTTGAGGTATTGGCTTTGGTACTGGATGAGATGTTGGACTAGAAACCCTATTGTCAACTTGTTTTCCAGATCTCAGGGTATGAATAGCATGACATTGACTGGGTCCTGAATCTTCCATTTCATTCAAAGGGAAGTGGTGTTTGGGATTTGGCAATGGCTGGTTTGGGAAAAAACTTTTTTGATTCTCAGCCAATTGACCAATTTGGACCTTTATTTTATTCAACTCCTGCTCCTGGTTCTTTGTAAAGGTTTCTAGCATTTTTTTCAACTCAGATATCTCAGAATTATGCTGGGGTGGATGTTGAAAATATGGAGATTGGAATTGTGATTGGTCATATGATGGTGGCATATGATAAGACTGATATGACTGTGGTGGACTTTGAGATGGATGAACATACAATGAATCTTGATCGAAACTGGATGGGTGAAACTGAGCATTGTATGGATATGGAAGTGGTGGCCTATGATGCTCAGGACCAGACTGACTCCATGGAAAATTTGGATGGTTCTGCCATCCCGACTTGTAAGTGTTGGAGTATGGGGGTCTGGTAAAAGCTGCATTCATGTTCTCCTGAAATGATTGGGGCTGATATAATGGACACTCCTCAAATACATGGCTAAGGTCATGACAGTTGGTGCAACCCTGGTTTAATCAAAGGCAATGGGTTGACCTGGTTGACCACAGAATTCCCTTTTGACTCAAGCAGTTCTATCCTCTTCATTAATTGTGTGATCTTGGTTTCTGCAGCTATAGAGGATTCTTTGGAGTGTGTACCAGTTCTGAAAGTGGTGGGAGTCGGTTTATCAGGGCATGACTCCCACTGAATGGTTTTCTCAGCTAGGGTTTCAAAGAGATCCCACCCCTGATGTTCATCTTTCTTCAAAAATTCCCCCTGGCACATGGATTCTAAAAGGGTTTTTGTTTGGTAATCTAATCCATCATAGATAATCTGGCATAGACGCCATTTCTCTATACCGTGATGGGGACACAGGGCAAGAAGGTCTTTGAAACGCTCAAGATACTTCCAGAAAGGTTCATTTGGTTCCTGCTTGAATTGCATTATGTTCTTTCTCATGAGGGCTGTTTTGTGGATAGGATAGAATTTCTTAAGAAAGACTTTAACAAAATCCTCCCATAAAGATATGGAACTGACTGGAAGATTATAAAGCCATTTCTTAGCTAAATCTTTAAGTGCAAACGGTATGAACCGCAACCTAACAGCATCCTCAGACAGTTGGGAAATTCTCATCATTTGGCATACCTCTTCAAACTCACGAATAAAGAGGTATGCGTCCTCAGACTCTAGACCATGGAAATGGGGAAGTGTACTAATGTATTGCGGTTTCAGCTCAAAGTTGTTTCCATTAGGCTCGGGGAGAAGAATGCATGAAGGAAGGGAGGTGCGAATCGGATAGAATCGATCTTGAAGTGAGACGTTGTTGGTCATGGTGTCAAGTGGTTGTGTAAGTGTAGAAAGTCTAGCAAGTCTTGCTGAATTGGAATTACAGAACCACTCTTACATATAAAGTCACAAACAACGTGCACCGATCACACCAGCGAAAAAAGAAAAATAAAAATAACAAACAATAAAAGAAAAATCAATCCCAGCTATCTAAGGATCCTGGACCTAGACGACTCCTAACTTTAGATCGTCCACAGGAGGTTTAGTGTAGGCTTTGACTATAAGCAAATCAGCCAGGGAAGGGTAAAGTTGGTGGGAGGTTGTCCGTCCGGAGACGTTCCTTAATTAAGTAACCAGCAACCTTCGGACTTTCGGCCCTCAACCCCTTTCCTAGACACTGATTTTACAGAAGTCAATTTCCAACACTTTTCCCTCTTAGAAAAATCTCCTAATGAGTCCGAGATGTCCCTAGGGCCAACGTCTATTCAAATTTTATTTACAAGCTTGGGATTGTGAGTGCTGGGATGTGGTTTTTGGGCTAAGGAAAGGGTAATGAACTCCCCACCTTATCTTATTTATCGGTAATGCCCTTAAAATTGAATTGGTGCAAGTGTACAAGAAATATAACAAGGATTCACTCAAAGCATGAAAATCAAGCAAAGAGTTTGTCCTAGTCTAAATGCAATGCGAAACGTACCTTACCTCCAGCACTCTTCAACAGTAAAAGTAAAGAATTGAAAGACACGTGCCTAATGATGCAAATGTCTAAACAATATTTAACAATTTCAACCAACTTTTTACTGTTTTTTAATTTAGCAGGTATATGGTGAAGAATACAAGATTTCAGGTATATCAGCAGCTGTATTTTGCAGAACCAGAGGCTCTGCAGAAATTAGGTCAGTAGTGATCTCAGGATTGCCGCAGAGCTGCGGCAAAAGTCCAGAATCTGCGGCAAAACTGAGGGATCCTGGTCTCTGCTTTCTTGAGCAGAGGCCCAGGTCCACTTGTATGTCACTGCAATGCAAGATTTTTTGTTTCTTCACCTGTAACCTGCAAACAGAGAAGAAGATTCGTTTAGTACTTCACTTTAACCTAAAAACGTTGCTCTCCCCGGCAACGGCGCCAAAAATTTGATTGGGGAAGAGTTGTGTGGAGTATTAGCACAAATATTTAACAAAGAGATGAAGGTTAGAAACAACCTTAAGTGCTTAGTTCACTCCACAAATGTATATGATATGATTGATTTACCCTTTCCTATCTCCGCTATAGCATAGGGCTATACCGAGTCGATTCTCAGGGAGAGCTCGCGATGGAAGCTTTACGATAGGTAGTGAAGTTAGAAAACGAGAATTCTTCTTTGTTTAAAAGAATAAAGAATCAAAAGAAAAACAAATGAAAGGATTGGTGGATATGTTCATGGTGAAAAAGTCGGAAAAGAAATCAAAACAAGATTGGCTTCGGACTAAAACTAAAAAGAAAAGAAAACTTTGAAGAAGACTTTGAATGAAAGAAAACCATGACTAGCTAACCTTACTACCTTGCTAAAACTTACTAAACTCCGTGATAGTGAATGCGTGCCTCATGTTGATTCATCGGCATAGATTTGTCTTGCGTGTTGGTCTAATTACTTTCCCACTAGGATGATGGGGGATCATTCTTGGACTTGTCTTGTAGCCTCCATAGATGGTCATAGGCCTACAAGATAGACTTTCAATAATGGAATCAAAAGAGCTACACTCAAGGGATGCAAATGAAGAACATACAACATTCATTAATGGACATAAAGAAGTTGTACATCAAATAGCATATTGGTGATCCATCTCCATGTTCCATCAAGGCACTTGTTCAAAGACAAGGCTCTAAATGAGGCACACATGAATCATATGGAGAATTACAACAAGATACTTGCCAAGAAATGAAACAAAACCCATCGGAGAAGAGAAGACCATACAACTTGCAAGATGAATTAAAGCAATCACCCATGAGTTAGTAGTTAGCAAGAGTAGTGGTTAGCTAGTACATGGAGAAAGAATTAGCTACTACTAGCCATTACAAAAGCAAAACAAAGCATGAAGTAAAAGTGCAAGAAAGTAAACAAAGCAAGTAAAGAAAGCAATCAAACTAGAATCAAGCTCAAGTAGAGAAGTATAGAATGGATCAATCCTTGCATAGCTTCAAGTTGTCACTCCTTGATGATACAAGCTCTCTCTCTCATACAACTCTCTCTTGCAATGAAATCTAGGGAGAAGAAGATCATAGAGAGCTAAAAATCCTAAACAAAAACTAACAAAATACAAATCTTTGCACTAATCTCTCTCTCTTCTCTGTTCAGTCTTTGCTCGCAGGTCCAAATGCAGTATTTATAGGCCCTGAGAGAACTCTCCAGAAGACGAACAGGTGGCAGAAATCTGGGGCTCAGAGGCCCCAGATCTGCCGCAGATCTGCGGCCTGGATTGGGTTTCCGCGGCTCAATCTGGGCCGTTGGATCTCTGCTTTCTGTTGCGAATTTGTTAGGAGGTTGTTATCCACGTGGCCATCTAAAATCTTCAGTTGTTACGCGGATCTCTCTAGATCTTGATTTCAAATCTTGAGGCTTATCTTAATCTTAGATTTAATCACTTTAATTAGTGTTAATTAAAGTGATTATTTGCTTTATCTCCTTGAGAGTGTGTACCTGCAAATATGTAGAGAAGATTAGTAAAAATCATGTATTTATTTGTAATATGCATGGGGATTATGTGGTAAAATATGCAATATTGTGTTATAATCACAACAACCAACACCTCTACCGAAGAGGGTTTACACCAAACTCCACCTCTCACTAGAAGGAGCAAACCAATCACCCGATTACCTCTACCTAAGAGGGATACAACAAGAATAAGGGTGTTTACAACAAGTGGTTCCAAAAACCACAAACTCAATCTCTCTTTCTTTTCTCTTTTCTTTTCCACAAAAACAAGATCCTAAATAGATTAGGATAGGTGATAGCTCAAGTGTGGAAAACTAGGTGTTTTTGGAAACAAGCAACAAAGAAAAACTACTTGGGAAATCTCTTGTATATGATAGAAATTAAAGATCAAATCAATATCCCAAAACCCTAGTTTTCTTTGATTTTCCAAAAACCCAAAAACAATAAAGATGAAATCTTTTTAGCACAAAAACTATTTTGAAAACTTGTTTAAACACTAGAGAAATACTGAAATTTTTCTTCTTGAAAACCTTAGCCAAAAACCCAAAGAAATGGGGTTTATATAGGCCCAATACAAAACTAGCCGTTAGAGCTGAGCTGGCAGCTCTGACAGGCAACGGTCGACCGCCAACGGTCAGAAATATGACCGTTGGGCAACAGCGGTCGACCGGCCCGGTCAACCGAAACAAACAGAGAGCAGAACTCTCTGCAGAGGTCGACCGCCCGGTCGACCCAAACAAACAGAGAGCAGAGCTCTCAGACCCGGTCGACCGTCCGGGTCGACCGTCCCAGTGCCTCAAAACGTGCACAGAATTGTGCACGTCGGTCGACCGGCCCGGTCGACTGACCTCTGTCTAGTCGACTGTGTCAGTTGACTTAGTCGACTAATAGAAGCCTGGAACTGAAACTGAGTCAGAAAAATTGGGAAAATATTTTTCTAAAAATCTTTTAACACTTAAAAAAAATCACCAAAAATAGTTTTATCATTTTATATGGAAACACAAACTTGTGATAAAAATTTCAAGACATATAATAATCATATCAATTCATTTTTGAGTCTTGCAAATTTTATCAAAAACAAAACTTGTATTTTTATCAAAGAGATGTTAAGCTCAAAATCAAGTTTGATAAAAGTTAAGCATGCATGTATAGAGTGAAACAACTATACATATATCAATTAAACTTGTTTTGATAAACTATTCATGAAAACCAAATCCAAAACATGAAAACGTGTGTGTTGTGTGCACTTGAGCATATCAACTATACTAAGCTTTACAAATGGATCTAAAACACACTATCTAAACTATGGATACCTAAGTCCTCTTGACGATCTTCATCTTCAAGTAGACTTGCTCCAAAACTCCATCCATGGGCTAGGCAATGTATGCTCTTGAAGCTTTGGCCCTGGAATCATCATGAAAAGCTTCTAAACACCTTGTTGAAGCTAATCACCAACTAATATCTTGGTTAATGATCTGAAACTTAAACAACACAAGATTATTAGTAAACATAACTACATGAGTTAATCATCATCAAAACTAGAGTGGAAGGCCTTTGTGTGTGTGCCTCACTTATACTTAACCACAAGAGCTTCATATAGCACCTCAACCCATATTTAGGGGAATCAAGAGAAGTTAGTCCAGAGCCCTTCACGGAAAATTCGGCTACACTTGTGTGTTGTATTAAGTGTGTTGCAAAATTGTTTTAAGCTTTCGCATTTAGCGCATTTAGTTTCTAGATTAGTATTATCACCTATTCACCCCCCTCAGGTGATTTACACTCCTAGCTCGGTCAACCGGCAGAAACCAGGTCAGGTCAGTTTTAGGGATTTAAAATCCCATAAATTCACGAAAAATCTACAAAAATAGTTTCAATATTATACTTTGATAATCAAACATGTTTGAGCAAAATCAAGATATGTTACAAACAATTTGAACTATTTTTTTAACTTAGAAATTTTGGCTAAAAACGAAAACCGTATTTTTCCAAACTGGTTCTTTAAAACTTATTTTTTCAAAACTTCTTTAAATACAAAAACAAGATATTTTAAACTCTTTTAAAGCATAGAGTATATCGATATGATCCACTACGCATACATGATGAAATATCTATGTTTTTGACATTAAGCTCTAGTTTTGGTTAAAACATATATACTTTGAATTCCAAAAACCAAACCGGTATTTTTTCAAAAAGAAAACTTCTTTTGTATTTTTCCAAAATAAAAATACTTTTATGAAAACTCATCTAAATCAAGAGTGTGTGTATATATGGTATACTTGAGCAATCCACCAACTATTCTATCCTTTACATTTTAATCTAAAACAAAATCTTATAAAAACAAACCTAGACACAAGTCTTGATCTTGAAGTCTTCTCCTCCTTCTTGACTTAGTCCAAACTTGATCCAATGAGCTAGACTCCTCTTGAGTACTTGATGTGATCTTGATGATAGGCTCTTGAATCAAACCGTGTTAGCTCCAAAACTTGACTTAAATCCTTTGATGAAAAAAGCTAAACACCAACTAAGGTCTTGATCATAAATCTGAGACTAAATGAACACAAGATCATTAGTACTATAACTACATGAGTTGATCATCATTAAAACTAAAGTGACGGGCCTTTGGGCCAACAGTTTAGACATTGTTCAGGCCAGTAAGAATCTTGTCTTTTTTAAAGTGTCAACAAGACCCCCTTCAAAGTTTTTGAAAGTCTGCAATGGAATGGTTCAGGCTTTGAAATACTTTGAATTGATTTGATTGATGGTATGTGAAGTACGAACGTCGCCATGGTGGTTGAGTTCAGCTTCGCTTTCAATCCTGCTTCTGGATTGGAATAAGTTCGCTGAGGAATCGTGTATATTCGGTATTCTGAGTAGCTTCGCGTCTAGATAGTTCCGCGTTTGAGCCTCCCGGAGTAGATCACTTCAAATTGGTCTTGGAATGTCGTTCCTTTCTCGAGGCCAACTACCTTTTGGCCAGTTTCAAGAAGGACTGCCCCTTCTTCGAGGGAAATCATTGCTTCTGCGCGCATTTCCGAGGGAGACTATTCCCTTTCTCAAGACTCAATGAATGCCTTAAATTCGCTCGCGCTTCTAAGCTTGAAGCAGCGGCGGTGCGATCAGGCCATGAGGCCTATAAATAGGACACTTGAGGTCCTCTGCAGAGAAGCAGTCTGCTCATGACTTCTCCTGATTGTTCAGAGAAGTATACTCAGATCTCTGAAATAGTGGGAGTGCCCACTCTGGTCATTAACCGGCTAAGAACTGGTGAGTCTCGGTCATCCAGAGACTTTACCAATGAATTAATGACTTTAAGGAGTTTATCTCCCTTAATTTAGCTTTATCAGCTGCCTCAGGGATTGATTTTCCTTGTTCTTCATTTTGTATCTGACTGATCTGCAGAGAAGGGTTTCAGCCCTATTTCCCAGCTTTCCTGCGAAGCTATCATTTTTACTTGATCAAAGAAAGATCATTGCATGCTTTCCCGCTAAGTTCGTCACATAGGCAAGAATTGGGGACTTAGTCTCTTCAAAGTTGAGTCAGTCTTGCCATATAGGTGGGGTCAAGACTGCGTCCCTCTGGATCAGTCTGGCTTAACCATATAGGCGAGGCTAGGACTTAGTTCTTTTTGACACTCCTTCAGTATAACTATCTTAGGCAGCGCTAAGACTTGGCTTATGCTGAGCTAGCCCATCATCACTGTACAAATGAGGCTATCTTCTGCTTAACTGATATCCATCCTTAAAGTACAACTGGATCAGATGTAAATTGCTTCGCCTAAAGATTTGACTTAGCGTATCATACTTGCATTTTTTCTTTGCTTTACTGCTAACCTGCTTCCCATCTTGCGTTGCAGTGAATTATGTTTGCCAGTCTTTCATCTTAATGAAAGAGACCAGAAACTTGTCTCTTGATTTTTCAGTTGAAATTTTAATCCTAAGCAGGAGGAACAAACTGGGGCAGCTGATGCGTCTTCCCAGAAGAGGTTGGCAGTCGCTTATCCGAGATGATCCATTTCGAGAAGGGGCTGATAGTCGCTTATCCAAGATGATCCACTTCGGAAAAGCGGACGTCACCTGTAAGGTCTCGGATCCTTCCTCTGGCAATTTTCATCAAATAAGGTCCGGCTTTCTGGTGGCAACCGGTCCTTCGCCAATTTTCATGAAAGAAGATCCAGCTTCTTGATGGCAAAATCTGCCATTATGCGAAGGATTACAGCCTTGTGCAGGAGGAAGGCCTTTCATGTCCAATTAGTTTCTTGAAAGTAGATAAGACCACTTGTATCCCTTTGAAGCAAATGATTCTGTTGTAAGAAACACACCCTTGATACAACAATATCAATGTATCTTCCCTTTTGAATCAATAAAAGTTTATTTTGTACTGTTCTGTTTTGTTTTCTCCTTTTTGACTCGAGAACACCTGAAGTGGACCAGCTTTAGTAAGTCCTTTCCTTAGGAAGAATTAGGAGCTCTCAGCAGAGCTAAACTTCTGGCGAAGTTGGAGACCGATTTCTAAATAAGTCAAGAACCAGTTTCTGGCGAAACTAGCACGGAATTTTCGCGAAGCTAAAGATGTGCTTTTAGCGGAGCTAAAGCATGTTTCTCAGCGAAGTTATTCAAGCGTCGCGCTAAGTCAACACTGGACTCTCGGTGAAGTTAGCCCTTAGTGGGGCTGAAGTAACACTTCTTGGGAAGGCGCTTTAGGCGCCGTTTCAAATTAATTTAAAATGACTGCCTGTGCTCCTTTCGAGGAGGCGACATTTAGGCAATCATCAGCCTATAAAAGCCTGATCAGGCTGAAAGAGAAGGCACCACTTCTCTTTAAATTTTCAGAGAACTCTGACTCTCTTCTTCTTCTTCCTCCTTCGTTTGAGAATTTAAGAACTTCAGTTCTCCAATGGCTCCCAAAAGACGAGCAGGATAAGAGATAGCAACCTCTACGACGGAGGGTCCTTCTCCTCCTCCGATCATCGAACGACCTATTGCGGGTAGGGGTCTTTCCCTTTTGATCAGAGATTTTCATCTCTCTTTTAAAGCCAATTTTTGGCTATCTTTCGATGAATTCAGAGTGATCAATCATGATCTCGTGATCTTAGGGAGTTCAATTCCCTGAATTTTCCTTAATTTCTTGATTGGGAATCTTAGAACCAAAGGGGCTCTTCTTCAAGCTTCCAGCCGAAGCTATCCCTTAGGCGGTTCACATCCTGTTGAATGATAAGATACGAAGCTAACCTTTAGAGTGTAACTGAAAAGGAGCTTAATACCTTTAAAATAATTTTTAGGCAACAGTACCTTTCTGACGAAGTTAGCCCCTGGGGCTTCGTCATGTTCCGTTGTTCGAGGTCAAGCTTCCAGAGCGAAGCTAGCACTTGGACATTTTCCTGCCTCCTGCCTTCGTGTGGAGTGCGGAGTTAAGCTGTAGCTGCAAAGCTAAGCGTTGGAATGAAGCTATTATTAGGCCAACTTCGCTCGGAGAGCGAAGCTATGCCTTAACAAAAATTACATTCTTGTTTTAGCTCTCGTCTGGCTGATGAACTAATCATAGTTTCTCCTTATTTTGCAGTGCACTATACTCCTGGTCCTCTGAACAGTCTTTTTGGCACAGCCAGGGGGCTGAATGGCAATGTCAGCCTGCAGTTTCAAGGGCAGGTTTTGCTATTCAGCGAGCGAAGCGCTCCTGCTCGGGATGCACTTATTCATGGTGGGGATCAGCACACCATGAGGAGCATCTTAACTACTGCTCCCCTTGAAGATTCCGATCGAAGAATCTATCAGATGCCCGGCTTCATGTCGGAGATACAGCACCAGACAACGATTACTAGCTGCTAGCCGGAGAGGGGCAGTGGATTTTCAAATTGGATGGTGAGAAGTACTATCTCCTATCTAGCAAGCGGCATTTTCCCTTGTCCTTCTTTCAATGTGTGATGAGAGCTCGAAAGATGCAGTGGCAAGTAACGCAGACTACTGATTCCGTTCACGTAGGGAAGTTGATAATTCCATCCCCCGGTTACACAAGGACGGGTCCTCCTCGCTGCATATTAGGTCTCCACCCTGGGAACGTACTTCCGGACATCCCAGTAGGAGAAAACCCCGCGGTGGCTCAGACCTTTGGAAATCAGTTCTTTAAGGTTTGTGGCAATTATCCAGCCACTGATTTCAGGACTCCGGGGTGGATTCATCCTCCCAAAGGCATGGTGGAGGGACTTGACTCTATATGTCCTTGCTCATTTTGAGGAGGATCTAGAGAGGTTGGGACTTTATGAAGCCGTCAGGGCGACCTGTTATGGCATTCAGATGAGTGTAGCGAATTTCTACGCCATCTTTGAGTTGTACTGCCTGGCAACAGGGACCTTCTTCACCCCTGTTGGTGAATTGGGCATGGCACTGCATGAGATGTGGGAAGTCTCTGCTCTGCCTTTGGGGTCTCTCCCATATGAAGAATATTTCTCGTGCGAGGCGGAATTGGCACTTCTAGAGAAGCAGGAGCCCGCTTTGTTTGAGACCTACCAGGAATTGATGTGTCACCTGTACAATTACTCCAGCATGCATAGGAGCCATAAGGGAGCTTCATGCAGTTTGAAGAGCTGGGAAAATTATTTGTTCCCCGACTTGGAAGGTACTCCTGAAGCGGCTCATTGTGAAGTTGCAAATGAAGACATCTTTCGTCGGATGTAAGAGCACTCTCAAGGGGATCTAATTCTGGAAGAAGATGACAGACCCTATGAGAAAGGCGATATTCTTCGGAGTTTCCACCATCAGGCTCGTCGACCGACATCCCGGAAGGCACTTCTGGCTGGTTTTCTAATGGTCTGGTTGAAGAGATGTGTGGTGCCATCCTCGTCTGGCGATGTCATTCATCCGACTGTCTTATTGCCTGCCGTTCGTTTAGTCCATGGTCGTTCTCTTGGACTTCTTCCAGCCAAGGTGTGCTATATTCAAAGAGGCCTTCGTGGATTGACGGAGGCTTTTTGTAGGCCACCAGCAACGAAGCAGGGAAAGGGGACTATCTTGCCTCGCGACGGACCAAACCCCAGAATAGGTTTGCCATATACTTATTTGCTAGCATGGTTCGCCCTTCACTGCCTCTCCATTATCCAAGCCGAAGAGGAGCCCCCAGAAGGAGTTCGAATGGCGCTTCTCCGTCGATTCGAGGGGTGTCCATGGTTAAAGACTTATGTGGCTGCGGTCCGTAAACTGCTGCGCCATCATGACGTTTATAGCCTTTTCCGATGCTTCCCCTATATTCGCGATGCAGGCTATGGTGAAGAATTTAAGGATGTAGGAGAAAAGCAGACGTCATTAAGTCGGGGAGTCTTCGAATGGCTGGTTAGCATCTAGCCATCACACTTGTATAGAAGTGGGGACACCTGTTACCTGGAACCCTACGTTCCGAGTCAGTTTGCCCGTCAGTTTGAGTATGACCAACTGTATGTAGGCAATTCAAACAGCAGTCTGGCCTTCATGGAGAGTCTTATCAATGGAGCTCGTGCCTGGCGGTTCTTCATTGCTGGCTGTACTGAGGCGCGACTGTGCACGCCGCTAAGGACTCCGAACATTCTGACGACCCTGGGATTCTGCTAATGGTATAGAACTTCAAACTCTACACCCAGTGGATTTTCTATTAATTCTTTTGGTGTGAAGTTAATCTCTCAGCAGCTGAAGCGAAAGGTCACTGAGAAGAGC
This sequence comes from Agave tequilana, assembly GCA_038442645.1. Classification (NCBI taxonomy): domain Eukaryota; kingdom Viridiplantae; phylum Streptophyta; class Magnoliopsida; order Asparagales; family Asparagaceae; genus Agave; species Agave tequilana. The sequence continues at coordinate 79,956 of JAVJIF010017012.1, forward strand.
GAGGGTAAGAGGGTCCGCATTCCAGGCCTCGGGGAAAATTCATTGATGTTGATGATAGTGAAGTCTCAGATGCAGGAAGTCCTCGCTTTGAAGCGGATACAGGTGCTGAGGCTCCAACAGCTGCTTCTGGTGGGGTAGGCACGGCCCCTATGGAACATGTTGATATAGAAGAAGTGGAGGAAGAAGATCCTGACGTCCACTTCAAGCGAAAGCGGGAAGGAGGATCTCGTAGGAAGAGAGTAGTGAAGAAGTCTCGTCGCTACGCTCCTACAGTTATTGCAGAGGGCGAATCATATGCAGTGCCTCCTCCTCCTGCTCCATTAGTCATTAGGTTGTCGGCTCCTGGGCAGACTACTAGTAAAGCTGCTCCGGACCTGGGTAAGATCAGCTCCATTCTTGTAATATACTTCTTATGTGTTCCATATAGCGCATTGTTTATTTTATGATTTAGGAACTAAAGCGGTGAGAAGCCCAAGAGCTGAGGCTGCCGGAGAATAGGGGGAGCATTATGATCCCAGTTCACTTATAGAGAAGGCAATGAAGCTGGCTATTTCGCCGTCTCGGAAGAGTCTGGAGGTGATGCGGCTGATGTAGGTCCTTCAGGTGCTGGGACTTCAAAAGGAAGTCTTGTAGCTTCTAGCTCTTTTGGGTGGACCACGGAGGGTTCGACAAGTGAAGGTGGGCCGGCCATTCGTGTTGATTCTGTCAAAGATTTTCCAATGGAGCCTGCAGGGACTGATACAGCCGTCAAGACGATTGAAGCGACATCATCTTTTGATAGTGTTTTGGCCTTTTTTAATTTATTATTTCTTACTTAAACAAAGTCTTACTGCAGGTGTTCCACCTCTGGGTGCATCAACTTCAAGAGAGCCAATCCGTCTTTCTGAGGGAACCAGGGTGAAGCAAGTGCTTCGACCGCGGCGGATGCTGCTGAGTTGGATGCCTTGTATCATGGGTTGCCCTCTTATCAGCCTGAACCAGCCAGAGGAAATGAAATTGAGAGAACGGTAGTCATGAAACCAATCTCACTTCCAACTATATCAGTGAGTGAGATGCCATTGGTTTCACAGTGCCGCCTATCTTACCAGGCGCGGAGCTGAAAGTAATTACCAGTCCTACTTCTCCAACATTGGTGGTTGAGCCAGCTCTCCCGGAAATAGTCACTAATCCTACCTCAGTTGTGGCTGGTGTACTGGTCTCGATGAGGACCCCTCCGAGATCACCGATGACCCCTCGTATTACTCCAGCCAGTGCTTCTACTATTCCTTCCACAGTAGTGTCAATAAAGCCAGTGGAAACTCTGTCTTTAGGGGCTGCTCGTTTGCCGGGAGTAATTGAGACCGAGAATGAATTCGTGGCTGAGTTGTCGACAGCTTTTATAAGAACTTGAAGCGATCCGTTGCTTTGGTCTTGAAGGGCTCGACTACCGCGTTCTCTGCTTTAAAGGTGGTCCTCTCCCGAAACATTGACAGCATTCGGGACTTTGGAGGTGATGACCAGGCCGCCATATTGGAGCTTCTGGTGGACAGATTTGAGAGGGATGTGGACGAATGGGGCCGCCTTAGCCATTCAGATCTGGAGTCTTCAATTGATGAACAGCTTGCGCATCTTGTTACTTAGATGCATGAAGCTCATCTCGCCGCTCAAGAAGCTGCTAAGGCCATTTCTTTTGATTTGAAATCCTTGAAGACAAGGAAAGTAGAGCTTGGGGATGCCATAGACGCTTCTAACAGTGCTCTTCTTGACGCTGAGGATAAAATTGAAAAGACCAAGGAAATGATCAGAAAGGCTAATCTCCTTTTGTCCAAGGCTGAACTAGTGTGTCTTGAAGAGACTACCCGGCTTGAGCAGCTTAAGGCCCAAAATGACGAAGTCTTGCGGCAGGAGCTAGCACAGAAGGCAACCTTGGTTGAAATTGAAGCTCGCTTGACCCAGACAGCGAGCTTTAATGAGGCCGAGTTAAGGTCACAGACGCTTATCAGGGCTACTGAAGAGAGGAAGACTAGGCTGGCCACTCTTGAAGAACGGATCAAGTCCTATGAAGCACCGTCATAGCTTGTAATATGTGCATTCATGTATCCCTCTTTTGGAATCAAAAAAATGATTTTATATTAACTCCCCTGTTGTATTTTCAACTCATTTTATCTTCTGAACTCTTGCTTTCGAGTTGTATTGCAGCCATTTGCGAAAATAGTCCTTACTGGACTAAAAGATGAGACCTGGCTATCTGCCGATTCAAAGGTCGCAATGACATAATCGATTGAGAAGCCATCAAGCTCAAAATTGTCATATGGTGACAAAGAAATAGTCCTTGCCGGACTGAAAGAGGAGACTTGGTTATCTGCCGGTTCAGAGGTCGCAATGATGTAACCGATTGAGAAGCCACCAAGCTCAAAATTTCATCATATGATGACAAAGAAATAGTCCTTATCGGACTGAGAGATGAGACTTGGCTATCTGCCGGCTCAGAGGTCGCAATGACATAACCGATTGAGAAGCCACCAAGCTCAAAATTTTGTCGTATGATGACAAAGAAATAGTCCTTACCAGACTGAAAGATAAGACTTGGCTATCTGTCGGTTCAGAGGTCGCAATGAAATAACCGATTGAGAAGCCACCAAGCTCAAAATTTTGTCATATGATGACAAAAAAATAGTCCTTGCCGGACTGAAAGATGAGATTTGACTATCTGTCGGTTCAGAGGTCGCAATGATATAACCGATTGAGAAGCCACCAAGATCAAAATTTTGTCGTATGATGACAAAGAAATAGTCCTTGCCGGACTGAAAGATGAGACTTGGCTATCTACCGTTCAGAGGTCGCAATGACGTAACCGATTGAGAAGCCACCAAGCTCAAAGTTTGGATGAGATTTGGAAGAAATTGTCAGAGGTATATGGTTAATGTGACAACCCGAAAAGTCCACCAAAAACTGAGTGGGACTCAGGAACTTGCTGGGGAGCTAAGAAATGAATTGCATAGAAGATCATATGTCAGAGGTGTAATGTTAACGTGACAAAAAGAACTTCGTAGGAATTCGGAAAGCGATTTGTCAGAGGTATAATGTTAACTTGACAAAAAGATATGCCAGAGGTATAGTGTTAAACATAGCATGGAAAGATCTCGTTTTCACTACAAAAATCGAGGAGATCATTGTCTTAGGTTTAATGTTAACTTAACAGTGAAATGGATGCCAGAGGTGTAGTGTTAAACATAGCATGGAAAGGTCTCATTCTCACTGAGAAAAATAAGGAGATCACTGTCATAGGTTTAATATTAACTTAACAGCAAAATAGATGCCAGAGGTGTAGTGTTAAACATAGCATGAAAAAGTCTCATTCTCACTGAGAAAAATGAGGAGATCACTGTTATAGGTTTAATATTAACTTAACAGCAAAATGGATGCCAGAGGTGTAGTATTAAACATAGCATGGAAAGGTCTCGTTCTCACTGAGAAAAACGAGGAGATCACTGTCATAGGTTTAATGTTAACTTAACAGCAAAATGGATGCCAGAGGTGTAATGTTAAACATAGCATAAAAAGGTCTCGTTCTTATTGAGAGAAACGAGGAGATCACTGTCATAGGTTTAATGTTAACTCAACAGCAAAATGGATGAAAAGATCTTTATATGTGGTCTTATCATTCCATGGATGAGAATTGGTAAGTGATTTTGGAAAGGGAATCAAATGGGAACAGGTCCTTTAGGATTTTTAGAAAATCCTCAGCTGTCAACCGGTTTGATATGTCTTTACCAACTACCGTTTGAGTCAGGCTAGCCATGTTATTCCCCTCAGCATGATGAGTTGTCGAGGACTTATGTTGGGCTTAAAGGCCAACATTTTTCTCTATCCTTAATCGTTAAAGGTGTTGGATCATTTGGTTAGTACATGTATAACCTTGATTCTTCTTTGAGATAACCAGTGTATGATCAGCTTCCTACTGGTTTATGGTTATATGATCTCGTTTAGAGTAAGAGAGGGGTGCTCCTCTACATATCTTGGATTTGGAGGTCTTGATCAAAGGTGTAATGTTAACTTGATCATGAGAAAGATCCTTAATTAAGGATAATACTTCTTTAAGAACTTGCCATTGGTCGGCATCATGAGTAAATCACCATCTGAAGACATAAGGCGATATGTTCCGTTTGAATAGACTGTTTCTATTACAAACGGTCCCTCCCATTTGGGCTGAAATTTGCCTCTGGTTTTGTGAGTCACGATCATTGGTCGTCTGACGGCTAAAATCAAATCTCCTTTCTAGAAGACTCTTTGTTTGACCTTCTTATTAAAGGCTTTTGAGATCCGAGCTTGATACAACTAAATATGCTGCTGAGCTTGTAATCGCTTCTCATCAAGGGCTTCGAGTTCTTGCAGACGTAATCGATCATTATCCTCTGATGTGATCCCAGTCATTAAAGCGACGCACAATGACGGCATCTAGATTTCTAATGGTATGACTGCTTCACACCCGTATACCAGGGAAAAAGGCGTATTGCCTGTCAGGGTCCGAACCGTGATTCGGTAGGCCCAAAGACATTCACCAAGCTTTTCATTCCAATCTTGCTTATTCGAGGAGATGAACTTTTTGAGTAACTTGATGATCGTCTTGTTAAATGCTTCCGCCAAGCCAATAGCGGCGGGATTATAGGCAGCTGAAGTCACATTCTGAATTCGGTATTTATCGCAGAATCGGTAAAATACCTGGCTTATGAATTGGGGACCGTTATCATGGATAACTCACCTAGGGACACCAAATCAATGGATGACATGGTGTTTGATGAAATTAACCACGTTAGAGGTTTTGACTTCAACCAGCGGTATGGCTTCCGCCCACTTTGAAAAGTAATCGGTTATTGCCAGGATAAACCAGTGTTCTTTTGTTGAAGAGGGGCAGATTGGCCCTACGACATCGATTCCCCATGCTTCAAATGGCCATGAAGCAGTAGTTGGGTGGAGCAACTCCGGAGGCTGGTGTATGAAGTCCGCATGAATTTGGCATGCTTTACACCTTCGTGCATATTGGATAGCGTCGGCTATCATGGTTGGCCAATAATATCCAAACCTGTGCAATCGATCTTTAAGTTTTGGACCTAGCTGATGGGCTCCGCATATGCCGTCGTGTTCTTCTTTAAGCATTCCTGCGCCTCTGAATTAGAAAGGAAACAGAGGAGGACACCTTCATATGAACGATGGTAAAGTGTCTTCAGAGTCGGATCATAGTAAAAACGGAGAGACCTTCGTCTGATAGATGTCGCTTCTTTAGGATTGTCCGGCAGCAGACCATGTAGAGCATAGTCGATGAAGAAAAATCGTCAATCTCTCGGTTCAAGATCCGTTGAGATATTATAGACCCCTCTAGTTCTTAACATATGTTTGGAGCAGATAAGGTATCGAGTCGCCACTATAAGGTGATACTCGGTGTTGACTGGTAAGGCTAGTGTTGTTGCTAATGCAGCAAGAGCATCTGCCTTAGAATTCTGAGATCGAGATACGTGTTCGATGTAAAAGCCATCAAATAGATTAGCCATTTCGATGACTGCGTGATAATAAGGTACCAAATCCTCGTAACGGACCTCATATTCGGCTTTAACCTGATTGATAATCAGTTTTGAATCACCGTAAGCTTCAAGGTAGCATACCCCCATTCCGTGGGCGAGCTGAAGACCAATGAGTATAGCATTATATTCCGCTACATTATTGGAGCATGATTCCGTCAGAGAAAATGCTCTAGGAAGGACGTAATTTTGTGGAGAGATAAACACAATCCCCACGCCGGCAATGATCCTGCCTTTAGGGCCTATTCGTGATGCTCCATCGAAGAACATCTATCATACTTCGTCTTCTGAAGTTATATTAGATTCAAAGACTTCGTCTGGAATGTCTTCATGAAGTTTTGAGTATTCCGGAATTGGATGAGCAGCCAAGAACTCTGCGAGGACCTGGCCTTTAACCACCTTTTGAGGGATAAAGAGCATGTCATATTGAGACAAAAGAAGCGCCCATTTAGCTAATCTTGAGGTCAATGATCCTGGCTTCGTCATGAGAAGACACAAAGGATTCACTCTAGAAATGACATGTATGGTTTGGCCGACCAAATAATGTCGTGTCTTCTGAACGGCAAATACAAGAGCTAAGCACTCCTTCTCAATAGGATTATAGCGAGATTTCGCCCCTATCAGAGTCCTGCTTAGATAATAAATAGTCTGTTCGTAACCATTGTCATCTTTTTGAGCAAGCAGAGCACCAAGAGAATGGTCCATAACTTTCACATAAAGTAAGAATGGTTTCCCTGATGAGGGAGCTACCAAGACTGGAGGTTTTGTAAGATATCTCTTGATATCCTCGTAAGCTTCCTGACAAGCTTGATCCCATACAAAGGAAACACCCTTTTTCATGAGTCGGGTGAACGGTTAACAGCGGCCTGAGAGATTTGCGATGAATCTTCTAATATAAGCCAGTATACCTTGCAAGCCTCTAAGCTCCTTGAGATTCCGAGGTGGATGCATGTTCTGAATGGCTTTGACTTTGTCTGGGTCAAGATGAATTCCTTTTGATGTAACAATAAACCCAAGGAACTTGTCACTCGAAACCCCCAAGAAGAATTTTGTCGGATTCATCTTCAGTTGGTGAGCCCGCATTATGTCGAACATCGTTCTCAAGTCACGAAGATGGTCATTCTTATTGCGGCTTTTGACAGTGATTGAACTTTTACCTGCACACAAAATAGAGAAGTTTAGATTGAGAAGTATAGGTGTGCAAGTGCTCAATGCGAAACCGCTGTAGCAAGGGCCAAAGCGGGTCGTGATCCTCAGGGAGGGACTAGCGATGGAAGCGTTTGTAAGTTATCTCTAAAAATTTCTCTTTTTTTAGTTATTAAAAGGAAAATAAGAAAATATTAATTAAAGTTAGTTTAGAAAGAAAGCGGTATTTTACAATGAGTCGGAAAAGAAAGAATTTGGAGAAGTGTTGTGATTTAATCTACAAAAATAAAAGAAAAGAAAAGAAATAAACACTAACCTTGGTTGAAGAAAAAAGTGAAATCCTAACACTTTCTACCTTGCTTTGGAGGCGTTCAACGCATAAACCATAGGATCGATCTCAGTCCCTATTCGCATTATATCATCAAGTCTTGCACAAGCATGAAGTGATACGTCTTGAGGAGGAGAACATCTCCATGAAATATCGTTGGCTCTCGCTAAAACTCGTTATACTTGTGCTTCGGAAATCACTTGCATGTTCATCAACAACCAACAGAGATCAAAGAGAAAAAGAAGAGAAAACAAAAAGAAAAGTAAAACATAAGAACAATGAACAAAAGAAAAAGATTACCTTTATTACTTGATACAATGGCAGAGAAGAGGAAGGTACATCGGTGTCACGCTCAACATAGCCCTCTCCCTCACTTACATAAAGAAATTACAAAAAGCAAAGAAAACCTAAACTACAAGCCTAAGAAAACCCTAATTGTTGGCCCTGTATTTCGCTGGACGCTCCTTCTCTGTTGCTCTGTAGGGGTATTTATAGGAGATATAGGAAGTAGAGTCCCAGTACAACTCCTCAACGAAAACGCATCGCCAACCGCCTCAGGATTGCCGCGAAAACGGAAATTTGCCGCGGAAACGCGGCACTTTTGTAGCCAAATGCCACGCGCTTTCTTGTGTGGCATCCTCTGGTCCGTCCATCTGGGTTTATCCTTCTAGAAATTGTATCCTGACTCTTCATCTTGAGATTTTGGGATACCTTGGGAAGCAAGTTACCCTAGATCTCAAATCTTCCCATATCTTTTAAACGAATTTCATCTCTTGCACTCTTTTTATCCTCATCCTGCAAGCATTTAGGATTTAGTAGAAGTCCATCCCTTTACTCTTCTTTTAATATTTGCAATTCTTGCAATTGGTAATTGCAACTTTGACATTTGATAATTGCAATTTTTCACTTGGGCTTGGACATGGGCTTTTGGGCTTCTTTTAGACTTTATTTATCATTAAAATAAGAACTCAAGGCCTGCACACAATAAATCATAAAATATTAGTAAATGTGCAGAATTATATGAATAAATATGAAAATGTGATGGTAAATATGATGATAAAAATGCACTTTTCACTACCAATCAGACAGCAATGTCGTCGACATAATATTCTACCGTTTTTCAGAGATGATCGCGAAAAATTGTGTTCATTACCCGCTGATAGGTTTCTCCGACATTCTTCAGTCCGAAGGGCATCATAGTGTAGCAGTATACCCCCAATGGTGTTCGGAATGAAGTATGCTTCTCGTCGTCAGGATACATTTAATCTGATTGCACCCTGAAAAGCCGTCCATGAAAGACATTCTTTCGAATCTACAGGTATTGTCAATCATGACATCGGTGATGGGCAGTGGGAATTCGTTTTTAGGACAAGCTGTATTGAGATCACGATAGTCGATGCAGATCCGTATTTTCCCATTTTTCTTAAGGACGGGAACGATATTAGCAACCCAATCGGGATGCTGTTCCTCCCGCATGAAGCCACATGCATTGAGCTTATGAACTTCACTTCAATAGCCTCCATAATGTTCGGGCGAAACCGACGTTGTTGCTGCTTGATTGGCTTAGCGTCAAGTTTGATATTCAGACGATGCATGGCTACTTGTAGATCAAGTTCTGGCATGTTTTCGTAGTTCCATACAAAAATATCTATATACTTCTTTATAAGTATTATTAATTCTTCCTTTTCCATAAGTGATAAGCTCTCACTTATAAAGATAGGTTTAGGGTGATCTTGACTACCCAAGTTGACCTGAATCACCTTGTCTTCAGTAGGTGGTTCGTGCAGTTCGAATCGCTTTTCCTATTGGAGATCTAATTGCTGAGCCAATGATTCCTCATCAGTAGCTTCCGCAGACCCCAATTGACTGCTTGAAGTCATGTTATTGGTGAGATTTCCGAACATCACTCCCACACTGACATCTGAGTCCCACTCGGAAGAAGAGGCAGAATGTGATAGAATCGGTTCGTCATCCTTAAATTGAACCGTTGCTGGTGGTGTGGGTGTAACGTATCCCAACCCCTACGTGTTTATCATAGTAATTCGCAGGTTTCCCTCTCGGCACAAAGTTGCGCAGCAAACTACATCTTCCTTTTCCAAAATTCAGGCCCTCTCCATACTTTGGTTGTACCCCATTTTCTTCATCATATAGCTCGTTGGTCGCACATAATGAAAAAATTGTGGGGGTGTCTGAGTCTGAACTTGAATTTGTGGTTGTGGACCCTCGTGGCTGGGCTTTACCGAATATTATTGGTAACTGACCTTCTTTGAATGGAGGGATCACTAAAACGGCCCCTTCTACAGATTCTATGGGTGTGCCGGATGCACTTGGTCTATGTAAAGGCATGTGCAGAGAGCTATCCATAATGGATTCAAACAACCCAACACTCACGGGATAATCAAAAGAAATATTATCATTAATTACTCATTCGCCCTCATCTTCAGAAGGAGCGTTACATTGGGGATTATTAAGACATGCTATAATTGGTTCAACAATCAAAATGGCTGGCATGTCTGCTTCAGATTCTGAATCAGCCTCATTGTCACTATCATCATGGTCCGACAATGATTCTTTCGATGTTTCACCGGTCTCTTGATACAGGAGAGCGTCAGTAAAGTAATTTTTCACTCCTTTGAATGGTTGCTTTTCAGCGAAGACAGTTCGTACTGTTGCATCATCTTCAACATATTTGAAGCACTGGTGTAGAGTGGAGGGAACAATCCAGTTGGCGTGGATTCACGGTCGTCCTAGTAGCAAGTTGTATGACGTGTCAACGTCGATGACATAGCACGTCACTTCTGACTTCAGACTCCTGATTCGGCAACGGAGTCGAATTTTCTCAAGTGGATGACTACTCCCGGCATTAAAACTGTTTATTGTTGTAGTGTTGCGGACAACCTATATAGTGATATACCGAGGAAGCAGAGGAGCCTTTTGGGGTGATGCTGAGTGCAGACCCCGGATCAACCTGTACCCTTTCAATGCATATTGAACCGATGTATTCAGTATAGTACAGAGGTCGATTGTGCTTGTTATCCTTGAGAAGCATATCTTCCGCTGTGAAGGTAATAGCAGGTACCTTCGATTGTACATGATGGCATTCAGGACAAGAAGACTGAGCGTCATCTTTAGGGATTTCTGGCATGTACGTCAGGAATGATTTTGAATTAGCCAGTGCATTTCTGAGTGCTTCTCTTGTCTCTTTTGAGTGACGAAGGAGCTTGTGTATAGTAATACGAGCAGGGATATTAGCCAACTGGGCTAATATGTTAAAACGAAAGGGCATGTCAAGCCTGAAGGCTTCTTCAGGGCATGGTCGAACCGGACTTCCCTTGACTTCTCCTGTCCCTTGGTTGGAACTGAAGCGGGTGCTGGTATTTGTGTTGACGTCGTCTGCTGTTGTGTCTCGTTAGTAGCTTTCTCATACTGTTTTAAGTATGATTTTCCAGATTGAGAACCTGTTGGCTGAGGTACATCAGCTTGCGTTGTGCAAATGTGCTTTTCTCCTTCAGAATCGCTGAGAGAAGCTGCTGTAAGATTGTCATCGTCTGACAGGATGGAGATAACATTGCAAGATTTGCCCTTCAACTTGGACTTCTTTGAATCTCATTGTTCGTCTTGGACAAGGTTCGGTTATATCCACATGATTTCCCATGTCTCCAGTGTCAAGGGAACAAGACCCTTATTATCTTGAGTTTTAGCTGCAGGATGTTTTGACTTCCAGCCGTGGTACAGGGATTGGATTAGTCACGTCAGGAACTGTGACCTTTGGGGTTTTATCGAACTCAAGGGTCACCATGTTTGCAGTGATTTTTTTTGCTCTGACTTCAGTGTCAGGACTCCGGCATCGACTAGAGCTTGAATTCTATCCTTGAGGACAAAACACTTGTCGGTAGGATGGTAAATCATCCTGTGAAAGAGACTATATTTAGGATCGTTCGTGTGTCCTATCTCATTAGGACGTGTCGAGCATCCGGCAGCTTCAATTTATTCCCTCTGTGAAGTAAATAGAATATTGTGACCACCTGATCGTCTTTGAAGGAGTACTGTTTCGGAGGAAGCTTAGACTCCTGATTATTGAAGCCGCTCTTCTTGGCCTTCGATTGAGCATCCCCTGATAATTCTACGGACATAGTCTTTTTTCCTTTGGCTTGAGAAGACTGTGCCATGTCACCACGTCCTTTATTATTCATACTCCATTTGCCTTTAGGGGTGGATGGTTCAAACTTTTTAGCTGACTTTGCGGCTATCTCAGCTTGCTCGACCAGTTCTTTTCAAGTATGGGCTTTGACAGCCCCCATGCGAATTTCTACTTGGTCTAAGAAGTTGTGCCTGCACGTCTGTAAGAGTATGGGTAATGGCATCCCAGCTGGGCACATCAGAGACAAGTTTCTGAACCGCTCAATATAGTCACGGACAGATTCGCCTTTCTTCTGTACGGTAGAGAGGAGTTTGTCCATGGTTACCTCGGTATCATCCTCATAGAAACGAGAAAGAAATCGGGTTTTCAGGTTGATCCATGAATTGACAGAGCCCGGAGGGAGACTTCGGAACCAGTCAAATGCTATCCCTTTAAGGTGCCAATGAACAATCTAGCCATAATAGCATCATTGTCTATAACATTACCGGTCTGAGACCGAAAATAGTAGATGTGCTGGTTTGGCGAGCTCTTACCATCGTACGTATGTAACGTTGGTGGTATGAACTTTGGTTGGTATGGTACTGAATCTCACTCCAGCGGGCAAGGACATACTGCCCCTACTTTCTTTAATTTATCCCTCTGAGTTAGGGATGCGATTTGAGCTTGGATGCCTTTGAGGACTTCAGCGTCCAAAGAAGAACCCTCCTTTGACTTCTCCGTCTTTGGTTGTTCATTGCTAAGATGTTCTTCCTCATCATGGTTACTCCCGGTATCGTTGTTATTCCGGTTATTGAGGAGTTGAGCGAGCATCTATTGAATATTGTCCAAAGCTTCTTGCTGGGTCTTGAAAGTTTGCTCCTGAGCTTCCAACCGTCGACGAAGGTCATCATTACCGTTATCAGCCATATTCATCGATACTCTATTCGTTCGCACTGAGCTGACTGTTGCCGAAGAGGCATACCCACTGTCTTCGCCCTCTTCATCAGACCATTGGACTAATCTTTTCATTGATTCTGGTGAGGTTACTGCAGTTGAGGAAGATGGCTGTGCATAACTGTAGGGTATTGCAATCCTAGATCTGGTGTTCCGAAAGACACCCTCTTTATGTACCAAGACTTCGCCGAGGTCTGGGCTATAATCCGGATCTGGAGAACTGGAGGGAGTGGTGTGGGACGCTTATCTGCCCCTGCGCAGCTCTCGTCCTCTTCCTGATCATGTTAACGGATATAGAGGGCAGATCCCGTGATATGCTCCTTTTGTGATGTTTCACCGGAACTTGCATCGACAGTCAATCAAAAACTGATCGTCGGCCTAGAGGAGTGGCGGGGATTGGTCCTAACTGGCAATGGACTGAGTGGACTGTCACCAACTGATATCCCACTCATTGACAATAGGAGGGAGAAGTTTGGAAAGATTCTGACTTCCGTTTGCTTGTCAAGAATTCCCGTAAATTAGACTCAGTAGGGCCTAATGATCCAGCGCAGAGGTTCTGTTGGATTGCACATAGAATAACGTCCTATTCTTTTCATCACCACAGAGGCAATTAGCACTAAATAGTGCTTTAGCTCAGCTTCGTGTCTAAGAACTTTGGGAATGTCCTTGGGTGCTGAAGCTGCATAAGCACCGCTGTCAATACTTAGGGACGATCCCTTAGCTCCGCTACGAAGGGCGAGCTTAGCGCTTGATGAGCTGAGGAGCGAAGCGCGTTGTGGTGCTTTATTCGCTATGTTGCTGCGAAGGTGATTAGGCTTGGATAGTGCTTTGGCTCTAACTTTGCGGCTAAAAGCTTTGGAAATGCCCTTGGGCGCTGAAGCTGCATAAGCACCGCTATCAGCGCTTAGGGGCAATCTCTTAGCTTTCCTGCAAAGAGCGAGCTTATTACTTGAAGAACTAGGGAACGAAGCATATTGTGGTGCTTTGGTTCCAGCTTCGTGGCTGTGAACGTCATGTGTACCCTGAGGTATAGTAGCTTCACTCATGAGAACGAGGCTGGCACAAGGAGTTACTGCTCCTGACTTAGGCGAAGGCGTGATCGCCGTTGTAACTTCACGGCTAACAGTCTCGTCAGAACAGGCAGGCTCCTTGCCTTTTTCTTCGTGAGAGAGACGAACTTATGGCATAGTTATGCCTGAGGCTTCATACAGAGCCTTCTGCTTTAACCTCTATATCTGCTTTAAAAGAGGAGACTTAGGTTCGCAGGGAACCTAACTAGCCACACGCGAGGCTGAGAGGTGTTGGAAGGATTTTGCTTTCAATTTCTGTTCAAAAACCTTGGCCATGGAGACCTTTCTATGCTTTCGTGCATGGAGCATTGGGCCACCCCCAAGAAGAGTTCTTCGAATTTTCCTTGGTCGAAGTGAACGACTAGGTTTTCCAAGGTGACAGTTTGAAGATTTTGATCTTTGTATTGCGGGCCTGCTTCCTTGTTACGCCAGGGACTGCGATAGGCTCGCAGAGGGCCTCATCTATCTCCACAGAGACTTGCTTCGAAGATTTAGCCAGAGAGGCTCTAGCCACACCGGCTTTCTTGAATTCAGAGATAGACCCGAAGGTCTGTTCGTCGCATTGCGACACTTGATTCTCAACAGTGGAGAATTCAGTCCCCAGCGGAGTCGCCATCTTCTTTTCCATTGATTTAGCAAAGGGAAAAACTTACAAAAAGAGGTCGAGGAGCTAAATTACAAGTATTCTAAAAGATTACAAGTAGATCTCCTCTGAGATTCTGGAGAAATGTGCCGATAGGAGTCTGGTCAGCGCGCGACCACTTTGTCCCTTTGAAGATGCGATCGATGGGATTCCCTTCTCGCCTGGTTCGGGGAATCAGAGAACAGAATGTTGGTAAAACCCTCTTGTTATTTCTCAAACTGCCTCCACTAGGAATTCCTTCTCGCCTGTTCCGGAGATTCCTTGAGAGGAAGATTTTAGGGTATCAGCACCTTGATTAGAGAAGCAGTTCTCTGAATTCTCTGAATTCTTAGAAGTAAGAGAATAGATCTCTGTTTAGCTGTCTCTCTCTGTGTGCGTATGCCCTTCTCTTCTTGTGCCTCTAGTGGGCTATTTATAGGGAGAGCAGAGGTATAATTATCCTTTAAAAATTTGAAAACAGATTGAGTCAATCTGTTTAAATCTGGAAAGCAGCCTTGCTACGAGGCTAGAATCAGCTTTTGTGAAGCTAGGAATAGCAGGTAGCGTCAATCTCCTGATCTGTTTTGATTTTTTTCCAAATAACTAAAAGATCTCCCCTGATCTTCTTACTTATTTTAGGAGAGTCAAGAGATTATGGCAAGCAACTGCCAAATTTGATCTCAGATTTGATCTTCATTAGATTTGATCTTGATCTTGAAGATTTGATCTCATCTGGAAATTTAATTGGTCAAATGTTGACCATAAAAGACCCGCAGCGGAGCTGCCGCGTCGAGCTCGCAGCGGAGCTGGAATGAGCATCTGGCGAACTCAGAAGAAAGCTCTTCAGCGGAGCTGAATAAACATCTGTGACGAAGCTACCGACCATCCTTCTGCGCGGTCACGTGTGGCTTCGAGCGAAGGTAAGTCACTGCGGAGTTAACTGAGCACTTCAGGCGAAACTGTAAGTTAGCTCACTGATAGAGCTTTGAACGGCTTCATGGCGAAGTTGGCAAACTTAGCCTCTCACGAGGCTATCCCCTCGGAGATGGGTACAGAACTGGTCGTCAGCTTATCTGTCACTTGTCTTTTATAAATGTCAACAAGTTTAGACATTACTCAGGCCAGTAAGAATATTGTCTTTTTTAAAGTGTCAACATTAGCATGGTAACCTCCGAGTCATCTTCGAAGAAGCGTGTAAGGAAGAGTTTTTCCAAATCACCCCAGTTTTTTATGGAATCTTCAGGGAGTTTCATGAACTATTCGAAAGCGAGTCCCTTCAGGGTACCGATGAACAAACGTGCCAGTATGGCATCGTTATCTACTACATTCCCCTCTGAGACTTGAAGTAGTAGATGTGTTGATTCGATGACCCTTTGCCGTCAAAGGCCTGTAGAGTTGGGGCTTTGAACTTGGGAGGGTACGAGACAAGATCCCATTCTGTCAGGTACAGCCGGACTACTCCTGCTTCTTGGAGGCATTTCCGATTGGTAAGAGCTTCTAGACGTTGCTCTAATTTATTCATTCTTTTAGAATGAATACCCCGGTTCTCTGGATTGCCTCCCTCTTTAGATGAGGATTTAGACTACTCAGAGTTAGACCATTTCTCCTCCTTTATATGCACAGAAGGTGAGCTTTCCCTTCTTTTCGCTTGCCTTTAGACTTTTTAGAAGAAGTTTGGTCATTCGACTTCTTCTTGTCTTCGAGCAACTGTGCAAGCATCTGCTTGAAGGTATCGATAGATTCTTGTTGGGCGTGAATCATATCGAATTGTTCCCTCTGGACCTGCGCTTGCTGTTCCAGACGCCTAATCGTCTCCTCGGGAGTGTTTGCAATATACGCAAAGGCTTCTTTCTCTACGAAAGAGTTTGAGGTCTGGGATTCTGCGATGGCAGAGTGTGATTCACTGACTTAAATACCTCGGGTTAGGGCACTATAATTAACTGGGGTACCGCACCAGTCAAAGTGCGAGTATGCCGGTACACTCCTTCTGGTTTCGTATCAGATTCATCAGAGCTGACTGCTGGTTGTTTTCCCGTACTTCTGCTTGGCGTAATGCTTGGATCTGCCATATTTGCAGTGACTTCGGGGTACTCTATGTCAGAGAAGGTTCCCCTTCTGTGAGACGATGTTTTTTTACTGATCGGGAGGTTGAAGTTAATCGTCTGAATAATGATTGCTTGCCCGCATGTGAACTGCAGCCACATTCAGAGAGCATTGCTGTGATGTGCCGTTCACAGAAACAGGATAGAGCGATCTGATTAGCACTCATTTTCTTTATCAAGCAGTCTCTTAAATCTGTCAGAGGGGGATTAAAGAAACTAGCCTCCAGTTTTCAAGGGCTTTTCAGCTTTTGAGAGTCTTCCTTGCGTCGCAACTCTGAAACGCAGGATTCAAAAACGTGGAGCTCACATTCTGTAGAACAGACATGGCTATAACGTTTTGGCTTTGAAACGCGGGTTTCACGCCTCTGCTGAGAAGAGACGCGGACCTTGCATTGCTGATTGTCGCATCTGGCTAGCGACACTTGAGAAATGCGGACCTTCTGAGTCCGTGTTTGGTTGTAGAGACGCGGATCTCGTGTCTCTGGGGTGGGGCACGGACCTCGCGCTGCTAAACATTGCGTTTGAAAAGTGAAGCCTCAGAAACGCTAGCCTTTTGAGCTTCGTGTTTTGGTCTCTAAACGCGAACTTCGCGCGTCTGATGTAACTTAGAAGAGACGCGGACATGAGCCCCGCATTCTGTATCCGCTGGACAGATAGTCATTCCAGCTTCTTGCGTCTGAAGTTGACGCAGCGTCGCCTCTGTCGACGTTCAGCATTCCATTACGCCGTTCGAGTTGTTGGAAACCCCTGGTAACCAGGAGCTAAGGAAGAGGACGGGCGTGAGCGGGCTGAACATCAAAAACGTTGATCTCGCGGGTCTCCGGGAGACGTTGACGCGGGCCTTAAGTGTGATACATCTGGCCACGATGTTCTCTGCGCAGACCGCATTCAGAGAAGCCTTTGAAGGGGCCTGAGAGCGAATCTCTGAGGAGACTTTGCGGTACTGCCGCGTCCTAGGGCTCTTGGAGCCGGAAGAGAAGAACTCTTCATATTTTGCCTGGTTGAATTCTACGACAAGTGATTCGATCATTTTTCCAATGCAAGTAATGTCACCTTGCTCCGCGACTTGCTCATCAGTAGAGAAAGTTGTCCCCAGCGAAGTCGCCATCTCTTGTTTGTTGGGAGAAATTTGAGGGCGTGTAAATTCTTTATTTGATTGTAAAGAAAGTTACAATAACAATCAAAAAACTTCTGATTACAAGAGAGAAGATGTTCAAACTCAAATCTTCTCTTTGTTTAATGCTGGGTTCTTGTTGTAGCGGTGGAAAGTGAATCTTATTTTCCGTTGACTGGGTGAGCGTCACAATCTTCTGAGAATCTTCTCTTCAGACTATGGACGGAGTAGCACAGCTCCTCTCCAATAAAATCTCAAGGAGATTTGAGGCAAAAATAAACTTGTCCTCAACAAGTTGTTAGAAGAGTTGGAACTCTTAAGTGTGTCTCAGGTAGAAGCTCTAATCAAGATTCAACACTTAGCGACAAGAAACTTTTTTCCCCGACCCCTCTTCAGTAGCGAACTAAGCTATTTATAGGGGTTTCAGGGGTGGAACTGTCCCCTAAAAATCCTCCATAATGGGGGTTAACTCTCTCATTATGTGGGCAATAATTGACCCAGTAATGAGGGCAATTATAACAGAGACGCAGGGTTCCTCTCTGGTTGAAATGCGGGCTTCGAGCCATACGTTTAGCCGTTAAGGTAACGCTTGAGCTTCGCATTTGGTTGAGATGTGAGCTTCAAGTCCTGCGTCAAGCTTTATGTGAGACGCGGGCTTTGGGTTCTGCATCTTGGTCATTGCGGTGAAATAGAGACGCGGATTTCAACCCTCGCGTCTTGGTACTTTAGTAATGCTGAGACGCGGCCTTCAAGCTCTGCGTCTTTGTAGTAATATTGAGACGCACGTTTTAACCTTCGCGTCTTGGTACAACGCTAGGGGCTATGATTAGCCTTGCTTATGGGTTTGGACTCTGCTTTTTGATGACTTGTCTTCGGTGATTTTTAGACAGTCTACACCAAGTTTTCTTAAGATAAGGGTGGGCGCCTCTAGGATTCCTAGGAATTTATCTTCCAAAATATATAGAGAGAGAGATAGACTTGTATCATTCCTTCAACTTCAACGGAGTGGTTCTTGCATGCGGATATCGTATGGTTATATTTGAATGGAAAGGATTTGGCCTCGAATCCTTTCAGAACGACACAAGACTATATGTGTGTATGTGTGTGAGGAATCTGTATCCCAGCCATCAGCTGAGAGAACTCTCTCGGCTGGCAGTGCGACCTGCTCGCAGTCCTAAAAATTTTTAGATATTCTCAGTCTAATTAGCACTACGACCATGGTCGCAATTCTCACAAAACACGACGATCATGGTCGCAGTCCTCACAAAAATACTGCTACTATTGTAGCAATCCTCACAAAAGCACTATGATCAAGATAGCAGTCCTCACAAAAATACTACGATCATGGTAGCGGTCCTTAAAAAAAATACTGTGACCAGGATCTGTGGCTGAGATTCAGCCACATCGCCGCCAGCTGAGTGAGTCTCTTAGCTGGCGGCTGAGGCATATTTATCTATATTTTTTCAAGTATTTATAAACTAAAAATAAGTATTTTGAATATTTTTTGCCTATCCATCAAGCAGCGCAAAATGGACGGTCAAAAGTAGTGAGTTGGTTAGATCTATGTCTTTAGACATACAGATTCTTGATCCGGCCATTTGATTATGATCTAAACATTTAAAAACCCCTACGAACCAATTTTTGTTAGGTTTCAAATGTTCTACACCATTAAACTAACCAACTCACTATTCAGGGCGTCCATTTTTTCCTACTTAATGGATAGGCAAAAAATATTCAAAACACTTGATTTTTTATTTATAGATACTTGAAATAATATTGATCAACTTTAACGGAGTTGATCTTGTATTCGAATATCGAATGTTGGTATTTTAGTGGGAATGATTCGGCCTCAAATCCTTTTGGAAGGACACAAGTCTGTCACGAGAGAGAGAGAGAGAGAGAGAGAGAGAGAGAGAGAGAGAGAGACTTGTAATTGCGAAAGAAGTCGAGCCCGAATCCTTCCCACTAAAATACAACCATACATCATCCGAATATAAGAGCCATTTCGTCGAAGTTGATCTATATTATTTCAAGTATGTATAAACTAAAAATCAAGTATTTTAAATATTTTTTGCCCATACATCAAGTAGGAGAAAAACAAACTGCTTAAATAGTGAGTTGGTTAGTTTAACGGTGTAGAACACTTAAAACCTAACAAAAATTAGTTTGTAAGGGTTTTTAAATGTATAGATCATGAAATAGCCGGATCGAGAATTTGTATGTCTAAAGATATAGATCTAAACAACTCACTGCTTTTCGACCATCCATTTTGCGCCGCTTGATGGATGGACAAAAAATATTCAAAACACCTAATTTTTTATTTTTAGTTACTTCAGAGAGAGAGAGACTTGGATCCTTTGAGAAAGTCTTTCACGTGAATATCTCTGATTTAGTTTCTTGTATTTTTAGTGTGAAGTGTACTCTTCTCTCGGAGTTGTAGAACTACAAGACTTTGGCATCATTTCTTGTTTATATGGCCATTAACTACTGTTTGTTATGGAGTGTAAAACATGCATGTGCCTTGTTTACTGTTTAGTGGCAGTTAATTATTATCATCATCTTCGTCATCTAAGAGGTCAGGGATTTACCAACCACCAATCTTACATTTATGAGTATTTTTTTATTTCATGAGCTCTATGCAGGGAATTCAAAGATTTCAATTGGGAAAAGAAAAAAAAACCACACAATTCAAAATTTTATAAACTAGTACTAGTATTAGTGCTAAAAAGATCAAGTGGGAATACTCAATTGTATAAATGACTCTTGAGTAGAGTCAAAGCCAAGAGCAAGTGTTGGCTCGCACATAATTTTATTGAACTTGAATAATGTTAAAAGAATTATTTTAAGTGGACAATAATTGGAATCAAGAAAATAAGACATTTTCTCAACCTCTCATGCGTTGCACGTCTAAGAAATTTTTTAAGATAGAGCTCCATATTTCACTCTTTTTGAGCCCATCTTTAGCCCAAATATACAGTCTGAATTGCAAGGCTTTCAGTTTTAAATTTACTCAAATAAAATTTTCATCTCAAAAGGACACAAAAAGGCCAAACCATTGGGCCTGTGATAGGTCCTTAGGACCCAAACTGACTCACAGTTGTCTCAAGTAAATTGGAGCAAGTTATGGGCTACAACAACAGATCGGTTCTTTCTCAAAATAAGGTAAAGGCTCGACTTGGGCCAAGATTTACGGCCGACAATATGCAAAGCTACGGGCTTCAAGCGTACCACTCGAGCTGGCTGGACCATGCAGCAAAATTTTATCTGAACGGATATAAATTTTAAGTGATTAGTCATTTTTAAATATCATAGTCATTAAGATATTTACAGCCCTTCTCTCAGGGAAAAAAAATTACAATCCAATTCTGATCGGATATTTTCTTTTTAATTTTTTGAATTTTAATTCTAAAAAGAGACCTCCCAAAAATAATTTCAAACGTAGATCTCTTCGTCATGTAGGCCTGTGTCGTAACCGCCCGCCTATGTGGACTTTTATATTTTTTTTCATGATGTAAACATAATTCAAATTTATTCAACAAAATAACTTCTGATTTGTTAGAATCTGTTTCTTTCAACAATAAAAAGGTTATTCAACTGTGGGGGAAAAAAATTGTTGACTAAGAGATTCGAACACTTCCGCTGGGAGACCATGAACTTAGCACTTTCACACACGCACATGCCTTAACTGATCAGCCAAAGTAATTTCATATTTTGCATGCTATTATGGATGAAATTAATTGAATTTTGAAACCTAATTTTTTATGGGTTGTCAACAGTGCTGTTTTTTTTTAAATTTAAGTTTTGGATGAACCTAAAAGACGCTCTAAAAAAACAAAATATTCTATATTGGACGGTTATGCCGCCTGCCTAAGTGGTTCTTACGTGATAGATTGGTTTTGAAATTATTTTTGAGATATGTCTTCTTTTCAAATTAAAATCCAAAAAAATAAATAAAAGAAAATACCCATTCTGATATTTAGAGAAGATTAGTTTAAATTTGCCGTCACAAAGCCTCGGGCACAAAAGGGGCGTTTGGATGCATGCAAGTGCAAGGCCCACTTGCACAAAATTATTGAACACTTGAATTGCAAAGCCCACTTGCACCTGTAATTTACATTGTAAATCCTATTAGAAATTCAAATAGTTAATTTTGTGGCCTATTTGCACTTGCAGCAGACCCACTCGCAGATACATTTGTAATATCTTTTTACTTGAATATTAATAATTTTTAACAATTGGACTATTTTTTAATTATTAGATTAATTTTCTTTATTAGATTAAACTT
This sequence comes from Agave tequilana, assembly GCA_038442645.1. Taxonomy (NCBI): domain Eukaryota; kingdom Viridiplantae; phylum Streptophyta; class Magnoliopsida; order Asparagales; family Asparagaceae; genus Agave; species Agave tequilana. Next base: position 101,252 of record JAVJIF010017012.1, read on the forward strand.
ATTTATTAAATTAAAGTTTTTCTACTATTAAATTATTATTTTTATTGTTAGATTAATTTTTATAATGTTTTAGTTTTTTTTATTATTATATTAATATTTTTAATTATTAGGTTGACCTTATTATTATTAGATTGGTATTTTTATTATTAGATTAATGTTTTTTAAGTATAAGGTGAATTTTTATTATTAGATTAATTTTTTTGTTAGATTTATGTTTTTTATTAGTAGGCTATAAGATTAATCTTAATTATTAGATTGCATTTTTATTATTAGATTAATATTTTTAATTATTAGATTAATCTTTTTATTACAAGATTAATCTTCTTTTTATTAGATTAATATTTTTTATTAGTTGATTAATATTTTAAGTATTGATAAGTCTTTTTTAATTATTAAATTAATCAATTTTAATTATTAGATTAAACTTTTTTTATTACTAGACTAATCTTTTTAATTATTGGAATAAACATAATAATTATATTAGTATTATTATTATATTAATATTTTTATTTATTAGATTATTATGTGTCTTTATTATTAAATTTAATAATATTTAATATTAAATTGCAATGTTTAATAGTTTTAAATATTTAGTATTCAGATTAATATTAATAATATTTAATAATATATTAATTTTATTTATTATTAAATTTAATTATACTTAATATGTTTAAATTAGAAGATTAATTTTTTAAATAATTAAATTAATATTTTTAGTTATTAGGTTAAAGATTTTTTATTATTATTAGAATAATTGTCTTTTTATTAAATTAAATATGTTTTAATATTTAATTACTTAAAATGTATGTTTGTGTCTTGCGAATCCATTTGCAAAGCTCACAAACATAGTGATAATATATTTTCACACTAGCACTTTCACATTACCATCTACAAACCTTAAGTGACACTTTATTACTTACTTTTTCAAATTATCAATCAAAAATTTAAAAACTTATTTACGCCAAAACCACTTATAACTGCAAAAAGATATTACAAATATCACTTACAACTTGCAGGTGACCAAATAGACCCGAAGTGAAAACTTTTTGCACTTACCCATCAAACATTGGTCGCGTATTTGAGCTAGTCGACTGGTTTTTATTTAGAACAATCCGAGTGACTACTTGAATCCGTTGTTCTTTTCAAGCTTGATTGTGTAGTCACTCCCTGGATCTCATCTTGTCATACGAATATAAATATTCATTTTTACGTGTATTATAAATAAGTCGATATTTTTTAATAGAATTTGTTTGTGAAAAGTCTTAAGTTGTGACATTTTGTTTTGCAATGTTAACTTTCTTAAAACTCTCAAGTCATGTATGTATATAATTGTAACGCCTCGTTCTTGGAATACGTATTCTGATTTTTTGATCGTATTTTTTATTTAGTTTTTGTATTTGTTTTTGTTTTATGATTATTTGTGTGATTGTTTATTATTGAATCCGAATTCGTGGACTCGGAGTCAGCTCTAGTCTGAACCGGGGACCCAATCCTAATGTATTACTCGATTTAATCTCTTTGATAGTCAGATTTCACCGATTTCAGTTTCAAATATTGTTTTCCAATATTTATATTTTCATGATTTTCTGAAAATTTTCAGAATTAATTTGCAAAATCTTCAAAAACGTTGTCGATCGGCGTCGCCGACCGATTCCCAGATTTTTAGTTTTCAAATGGACTTGAATTTCTGATAACGGTTTTCACATTACTTCTTAAAATCTCATTTTTTTTATCTACATGCATTTGTGGAGATTTTTTGAATTTATCGAAAATCCACCAGTTTTGGTGTCGACCGGTATTGCCGGAAGATTCAGAATTTTAATTTGAAAATCAGATTGAATATCTCGAATCTGATTTTACCAAGTATTTTAAATTAATATTTTCTATTTTTGAGAATTTTTTGGAGCATTTCTGAAACAGTCAATTTTTACGCGCATTAAAAAATATTTCTTCTTTTTTTTTCTTTTTCTTTTCCCTTTCTTTCTTCTCCACTTGCTCCTGTCCTTCTCCGTGCCCTGCCGACAACCACCCACTCCCCCCATTTCCACCATACAACATCCCTTCCCTCTCCCTCTCCCTCTCTTTATTTTTCCTTTCTTTTTTTCTTTTCTTCTCATTCCTCCATCTCCCCGTTCTCTTAATTTCTTCTCTCCCACGAACTCCACTCCTCTCCCTTCCCCATGCTCGTCGCTGGCTCCGCCCCTAGAGTGCCGCCACCACCCTTGGCCGGCGCCATCCCCTCCCCCGAACTCTCTCATTCCCTCTTCCTTCCACAATACACCACCATCCTCCTTCAATTTCAACACAAAACCCATTTCACCTCCATTCCCATCCTCAAAAGTCACCGCCAATACTCCACCACCTCCTCTACTTCCATCACCATACCATCATGATTGAGATTTTATAGATTGAAATAAAGTTCAGATTTCTTAGTCTCAATGCGAATCCGCTGTAGCAAGGGCTTCAAGCGGGTCGTGATCCTCAGGAAGGATGCGATGCAAGCTTTTCGGCCGATTCCCCTGTATGCTTCAAATAAGAAAAGAGATTAGATTTGAGAGATATATATGATATGAAAGATGTGGTTTTTACTGATTTTCTGCCACAACCCTATTGCAAGTTAAGGAGATTGAACATCATCTTAATATATGTGAAATTAATCCTAGGTTTATTAGCGAAGATGCAAGCAAGAATAAAGGAGTTTAGAATCATACTAGTTCGCACATTTGAACATTCAACACGATTTCATCTTAACATCTAAGTACAGCGAAAGAAAAGCATTACCTTGAAGTTACGCTGTCAAAGTTCTTAAATATGAAGGGTGAGGAATTATTTAAAAGTGTAACCTAGATTAGAAAGCTGATTATCCATTTAGTCCTCAAGCAATCTACTTTAAACCTAGGGTTTCTAAAAAGTATTATTAATCTGTTCAACTCCAAACATGCTTAGGGTTGCTTAAGAATTCAGCAAACCACAAAGGAAGATTAGTTCATCATCTTTTTATTATTTTTCTTTTCTTTTTTTTATATGAGAAGAATAAAGAAAGAGAGAAAATAAAAAGAATCGAGAGATCACAGATCAAACCAAACTCAAGAAATCACAAAGTAAATGAAAATTAAATGACAGAAATTAAGTGGCAAAAAGGTAACCTTTATTCGAGAGTAAACTCCAATTACAAAGCTCCTTCTTCTCCACACCGTGCTTGAAACAAAGATTACAACTTGCTGAAATTTAAAGAAAAATAGCTAAAGAAACCCTAATACGTCTCTGGATGCCCCTCCCTGTTGCGACTGCACAGATATTTATAGTGCAGAATGTCGAGGAGTCCCGGATGAAGCTGCCCACGAAAACTGGGCTCTGGATAAGCTCAAAATGCCGCAAAAACCCTAGTTTTGCCGCCAATTTGCGGCAAAGTTAGGGTTTCTGGCCACGCGCTTTGGCGCGTGGCCTCTCCTGGTCCGTACATGTGGGATTCCGCTTCTAGAAGTGTGATCCTGGCCTTTTAATCTGGATTTTCGAGATAACTTGGTAATCAAGTTACCCTTAATCCAGATTTCTTCAAATCTTCTCTCCACGAAATTCCTCTTTATCTTGGCCTTTATCCTCATCTTGCAGGTGTTTAGGGTTGGATAGAAGTCTCTCCTTCCCTAATCTCTGATATTTGCAACTTTTAACCCTTGTATTTGCATTTTGACTCTTGGTATTTGCGCTTTTTCACCTGGGCTTCAAACATGGGCTTGGATCTGGGCTTTTGGGCTCTTTAAGCTTTATTCTTTATTAAATTGATAATTTGAGGCCTGCACATATTAAATAAAGAAATATTAATAAATGTGCATTATAATATGAATAAATGTGCAAATGCGATGGTATATATGATGACAATTATGCATTTTTCACTACCTATCACACCCCCACACTTATCTTTTTGCTCGTCATCGAGTAAAAATCAAAAAGAAAGAGAAAAATCTAACCTAGTTAACTCACTTTCGTAGGAATCACGGTTGCACTTAGCATGTGCAACAAGCCGTTAAACCCCTAGGTTACCCTAGAGGACGAGTGTTGTCTCGTGAGGGTTTTCAGCGGATTACACCCACAAAATCCATAAAAGGAAAATATTTGAATTATATTTGAAGAGACTAAGTAGTCTATAAGTTTTAGGATTATCATTTTTATTCATTCTTCAAACCTGGTCTTTATAAAGTCAATTGTTATTCATTTTAGGTAAGGATTAAAATTGAATTTCTAATATAGTCTTTTTCGTTACCAAAAGTCATACGCACCCTTGTGAATCTAGGAATTCCTTAACTTGGACTCTCATGCCTCATTATTATTTTTATAACATCATCTAATTTTCTTTCGTGTAAGTATCAAGGCTTCTTGAGGCCCTCATACCTAACTAATTGACTATTAGATGTGTTAATATATATATATATTTTTTTTTGGCATGTATAACTCATCTAATTTTCTTTGGTATAAGTATCAAGGCTTCTTGAGGCCCTCATACCTAACTAATTGATTATTAGATGTGTTAATACATATATTATATTTCTTAGTTTTCTTAGGCTTTCTAATCCACCCATGTAGCGAACTTAAAGTCGATGACTCCCAACCGGTTGGCTTTAGGGCACCAGGTGAGAAAACACCCCGCGGACTCAAATTCGAGTGAACTAGGCCCCAAAACTAAGGACTTTATTTTATTTACTCACCTTTAGGCATGAATACTTATGCTTCTTGAGGCACATGTATCAGCTTAATTGGTGAATTTTTTTCCTTTTCTTTTTTTCTTTTTTCTTTTTTTTTTATGAGGCACAAGGTCTTTGTCTTAGAATCCTAGATATGCATTTGGTATGCACATTTCATTAAGGTAAAAATCAAGACTAATTATTTATTCAATTTCTCCTCCTATACCTAAAATTTAAACAATTTATTTATTTTGACCAAGTTTTTAGAAATCTTAATCATGATTTTCCTAATCCTTAAAACTAACTTAGATTTCTTTCAAAAAATAAGTCAAAATATTTCCTTTTTATAACATTTTTTTTTAATTTTTTTTTTCAGATTTTTTTTTTTTTATTACATACCCTTCCCCCACACTTGTTTCATGCATTGTCCCTAATGTATGAATGAAATGTATGGATGCATGAGCTGGTAGAAAGATATAATCACCGATACAGTGGGTCAAAAAGACCCATCGCCGCATTAGCTTCCGGCACAGACTCCAAAAAGATTTTAAGACGTTGACCATTTACCTTGAATGCATTGCCATTTTTGGGTCGTAGATCTCTATGGCTCCGTGTGGAAACACCGTCTTAACAATGAATGGTCCTGTCCATCTTGACTTCAATTTACCGGGAAAGAGATGAAGTCTAGAGTTGTAAAGTAAAACTTTTTGTCCTTGGACAAAAGTTTTTCTCGTGATGAATTTATCGTGAAAACCTTAACTCTATCCTTCGCAATCTTTGCATTCTCGTATGCATCATTCCTCAACTCCTCTAGTTCAGAAATTTGTAATTTCCTAAACTCACCGGCCTTATCTAAATCGAATTTAGCTGCTTAATTGCCCAAAGGGCCCGGTGTTCTAGCTCGACAGGAAGGTGACAAGCCTTTCCAAAGACCAGTCTGTAGGAGACATTCCTAGAATCGTCTTAAAGGCAGTCCTATATGCCCATAGGGCATCCACCAGTTTGGTGGACCAGTCCTTCCTATTCTGATTCACAGTCTTCTCCAAAATGAGCTTGACTTGTCTATTAGAAACTTCTACCTGCCCGCTAGTTTGAGGATGGTAGGGCGTAGACAACTTGTGAGTAATGGCATATTTTCGCATAAGAGCTTCAAAAGTTCTATTGCAAAAATGTGTGCCATTGTCGCTAATGATGGCTCGAGGGATTCCAAAGCGTGAGATGATATTATCTTTCAAGAATTTGACAACAACTTTGTTGTCATTTGTCTTGCAAGGGACAGCTTCTACCCACTTCGACACATAGTCTACGGCCAACAAGATGTATTGGTGCCCAAACGAATTCGGGAAGGGTCCCATAAAATCGATGCCCCATACATCGAAAAGTTCTACTTCTAGAATGGGATTTAAGGGCATCATATTTCGTTTGGAAATTCTTCCTATCATTTGACATCTTGTGCAAGTCTTGCAATACTCAAATGCATCTCTAAACACAGTTGGCCAATAAAAGCCACTTTGCAGAATTTTCTCGGCAGTTTTGCGAGGACCAAAATGTCCACCGCAAGCAAACTCATGACAAAAAGCTAGCACGCTTCTAGTCTCCTCGTCGGGGACACATCTCCTAATAATTTGGTCGCTACAATATTTGAAAAGATAAGGATCTTCCCACATGTAATACCGAACTTGAGACAAGAATCGGTATCTATCCTGTTTAGACCAACTAGGTGGTGTTTGGTTTGTGACTAAGTAATTTACTATGTCAGCAAACCATGGCTCCTTAGAGATGGCTAGAAGTTGCTCATCGGGAAAATTGTCATTGATGGGCAGCTTGTCAGAAGGTGCGTTTGGCACACGAGAGAGATGGTCAGCTACGACATTTTCGACACCTTTTTTATCTCGAATTTCGAGATCGAATTCTTGAAGGAGAAGGATCCAACGAATGAGTCGGGCCTTCGCATCTTTTTTAAGCATAAGGTATCGAAGAGCAGAATGGTCAGTGAAATCGTGGTCTTGGTCCCAAGTAGGTATGGGCGGAATTTCTCCAAAGCGAACACTACTGCCAAGAATTCCTTCTCAGTTGTAGTATAGTTCATTTGGGCGTCATTGAGCGTCCTACTCGAATAATAGATCACGTGTTGCTTGCTGTCCTTACGCTGTCCTAAGACAACACCTATCGCAAAATCTGAGGCATCGCACATGATCTCAAAAGGCTTGGACCAGTCCGGAGGTGAGATGATAGGAGCAGAGATAAGCTCCATTTTCAATTTCTCCCATGCACTATGGCACCTATCATCAAAGATGAAGGACACGTCTTTAGCTAGAAGGTTTGTAAGGGTCTAGCAATTTTGCTAAAGTCCTTAATGAACCTACGATAAAATCCGGCGTGTCCTAAGAAAGACCGAATGTCCTTCACGCATCGCGGAAGTGAAAGTTTCGCTATGATCTCAACCTTGGCCTTGTCTACCTTAATCCCTTCCCTAGATATCTCGTGACCTAGGACAATCCCATGTTGCACCATGAAATGACACTTTTCCCAATTGAGGGTCAAGTTCTTTTCGGTGCACCTACTCAGCACTAGCTCCAAGTGATGGAGACACTGGTCAAATGAATTTCCATAGACGGAGAAGTCGTCCATGAAAATTTCTAGGAAACGCTCGACCATATCAGAAAACAAGCTTAACATACAACGTTAGAATGTGGCGGGGGCATTGCACAAGCCGAAAGGCATTCGACGGTAGGCAAATGTCCCAAATGGGCACGTGAACGTTGTCTTCTCTTGATCCTCCGGGGCTATAGGAATTTGGTTATACCCTGAATAACCGTCCAAAAAGCAGTAATACTCATGACCTGCTAATCTTTCCAACATTTGGTCAATGAAAGGTAGGGGAAAATGATCTTTCCTAGTGGCTGTGTTCAACTTGCGGTAGTCTATGCATACTCTCACCTTGGTAGGCAATCGTGTTTGCACTAACTCATGCTTGTCGTTCTCTACCACAGTAAAACTAGACTTCTTAGGAACCACATGCATTGGGCTAACCCATTCGCTATCGGAAATGGGATAAATGATCCCATTATCTAACAGTTTCACTATTTCGGCGTGTACAACCTCCTGCATGAGTGGGTTTAGCCTACGCTGTGGATCCCTCTTCGGTCTAACCCCTTCCTCTAGATGGATACGATGCTGGACTATCGTAGGGCTCAGTCCCTTGATATCTGCCATAGTCCAACCAATGGCCTCCCTATGTCTCCTAAGGGTTGCCAGCAGGTCCTCCTCTTGCCTATTGGTCAAATTAGATGCAACTATGACCGGTAACGTCTCTTGTTCACCTAGGTAGGCGTACTTAAGATGTTTGGGCAAGGATTTTAACTCCAAAGAAGGAGTTGGCTCGATGGGTGGAGGAGTTAAGCTAGAATCTCCCATCTCTATAGAACTCAGATTTGATTCCCATTCGATCTCATCAAGACTGATATCATTTGTTTCTAACTCTTCCTCTTCCTCTGACTCAAATATGATCTCATCATTATGCTCACTTGTCATGTTCTCAATAGAGTTAACCTCAAAGGGTTGGTCGGTCACATCGTAGGGATGCTTACCTAGGTTGAAAACATTGACTTCCTTGGTCATATCCCCAAAAGTCAGTCTCATGAAACCGTTTCTACAATTTATAATTGCATTAGCGGTTGCTAGGAACGGTCTTCCTAAGATAACGGGAGTTTGGGACCTAGGATTAGACACAGGTTGTGTCTCTAAGACAATGAAATCGACCGGGTAAATGAATTCTCCAACCCGTATGAGAACGTCATTGATCTCTCCCTTTGGAACTTTGATAGAACGGTCAGCCAACTGAATAGTAACTTGGGTCGGGTTGAGTTCACCTAATCCAAGTTGTTGATACACGGAGAAAGGGAGCAAATTGATGCTGGCTCCTAAATCGAGAAGTGCTCGATTGATTTCGGCTCGACCTATGGTGCAAGAAATGGTCGGGCAACCTGGGTCCTTATACTTGATAGGGATCTGGTTGGACAGTAGCTCACTAATGTTAGTGGCTAGAAAAACCTTCTTAGGCAATTAGTCTTTCTTTTCTTGGTGCACATGTCCTTAATGAATTTGGCATAACTAGGGACCTGTTGGATTGCATTAAGAAGTGGAATGTTGAGCCTAACTTGATTGAACACCTCTAATAATTTCTCCATGTGTGCATTGTTGTTGCTTCTAAGCCTATTTGGAAATGGAGCTATAGGCTGGTGCAACTGATCTGCTGACTTTTCAGCTTCAGTTTCCTTGGGACTGGATGGAGAAGGAGTGGAGCTAGATGGAATGGATGGCATGGATGGATCCGATGGCATGGATACTTGATTATCAACTTGTTTCCCGATCTGAGTGTATGGACCATATGACACTGATTTGGGTCTTGAGCCTCATTGGCTGGCCTAGGATTCCTAGGGTTAGGCAATGGTTGACTCGGTAGGGTACCCCTCTGTCTCTCTTGCTGGTTCAATTGGAGCTCTATTCTACTTAGGACTTGAGCCAGCGTGTCTTGGCTTTTGACTAGGGTATCCACTTTTCTTTCCAAATTTGAAAGTCTTGTCTCCATTTGTGAATTTTGGAAAGACGGTGGAGGATTTTGACTAGGGAAATTTTGTTGATAGGGCGGATTTTGGAAGTTGTTGGAGAATTTGGGCCTCACTTGATCATTGTTGCTTGGGCCCCATGAAAAATTGGGATGGTTTCTCCAACCGGGATTGTAGGTGGGTGCATAAGGATTGTTGGCGGGCCTTGTGAAGGCCGCACTCATATGTTCGGGCAAGCTTTGATGCGCGATGAAGACAGGACATTCCTCGAACACATGGTTCATATCTTGACAATAAGTACAGCCCGCCGAAGATGTTGGGCTGACTTGGTTCACAGAGACTGGCTCTTTAGTTTCAAGAGCCTCTAGTCTACGCATAACAGCAGCTAACTTAGCATCAGTTGCTACGTTGGCCTCAATGGAATGGATACCTCCTTTAGAAGAAGTAGAGTCATTAGTCCTAGATTTTTCAGGAGTAGGGTCCCATTGGATGGATTTTTCAGCTAATTCCTCAAACAATGTCCATCCTTCATCTTCATTCTTTTGCAGAAATCCTCCTTGACACATGGATTCTAACAGTGTTTTAGTAGAATAATCTAATCCATCATAGAGAACTTGGCAAAGTCGCCATTTCTCTATCCCATGGTGAGGACATTGGGCAAGGAGATCCTTAAAACGCTCGAAGTATTTCCAAAAAGGTTCATTGGCTGTTTGCTTAAACTGGAGGATATTCTTCCTAATCAGTGCAGTCTTGTGAACGGGATAAAATTTCTTTAAGAAGACCTTAATGAAATTATCCCAAGAAGATATTGAACCGGCCTCTAGACTGTAGAGCCATTTCTTTGCTAAATCCTTTAAAGCAAAGGGGATAAACCTAAGTTTGATAGCATCGTCTCCTAACTTAGGTATATTCATCATTTGACATACTTCTTCAAATTCCCTTATGAAGAAGTATGCATCCTCAGATTCAAGTCCATGAAATTTGGGAAGAGTGTTGATGTATTGTGGCTTGAGTTCATATGGGTCAACACTTTCGATTGTGAGCTGGATGCAAGAAGGAAGAGAGGTTCTAATAGGATAGAACCTATCTTGGAGTGACTGTGGTTGTGCCATGTGTGAGTCGGGCTTGAGCTCGGGTGGTGAACTAGTTCTAGTTAGCCTGGATGTAAGTGGGTCTCTCGACCAAGCGGTCATGCACAATCAGCAAACAAGTTCACCCAATCAATCAAAAAAGAAAACAATCAAAAGTCCTAATCTAAGGTAAGCCTTGACCTAGACGACTCCTAACTTTAGACTGTCCTTAGGAGGTCTACTGTCGACGTTAACCACAAGCTAATCGGCCAGGTAGGTGGCAAGACCGGTGGGAGGTTTTCCGTCCGAGACGTTCCTTAATTAAATAACCACCGTTCTTCGGGCTTTCGGCCCTCAATCCCCTGCCTAGACACCGATTTGACAAGAGTTAATTTCGAACAATTTTCCTCCTTCGGTCAATCTCCTATTGAGTCCGAGTTAACCTAGGGCCAACGTCTAGTCAAATTTACTTAAGGTTAGGGTTGTGAGTGTGACGGATATGATTTGTGGGCCAAGGAAGGGTGATGAAATCCCCACCTTATCTTGCTTATGGGTTATGCCCTTAAGTTGAATTAGTGTACGTGTAAAGCGGTAGAAAAGTAATCACTCAAGAAAGCAGTAAACAACCAAGAGTGTTTCCTAATCTATATGCTATGCAACGTACCTTGTCGCCAGCACTCTTCAACAGAATTAAAAAAATGTAAATAGACACGTGCCCTAAATGCAAGAGTCTAAAAAAATTTTTTTTTTTATTTTCAACAAATGGGTTAATGTTATTAATTAGCAGTTGCAGAGTGATCACAGAGAAAATAATCACAGAAGAATTTAGAATTTTGCACTGCAGAGCAACCTGCAGAAAACTGGATTAGTAGTCCACTACAATTGCCGCGGATTCGCGGCTTTTGCCGCGTTTCTGCGGCAAAGTTGTAGGTCCAGGTGCTCTGCCTTCGAGGGCAGAGGCACTGGATAGCTATATGTGCTTTCTGCTGCTCTGTTTTTGTTTCCTGTTCTCTGTACCTGCAACAGAAAAGAAAGAATGATTAGAACGAGGAAATCGTGCCGTTCCTTCCCCGGCAACGGCGCCAAAATTTGATTGAGATTTTATAGATTGAAATAAAGTTCAGATTTCTTAGTCTCAATGCGAATCCGCTGTAGCAAGGGCTTCAAGCGGGTCGTGATCCTCAGGGAAGGATGCGATGCAAGCTTTTCGCCGATTCCCCTGTATGCTTCAAATAAGAAAAGAGATTAGATTTGAGAGATATATATGATATGAAAGATGTGGTTTTTACTGATTTCTGCCACAACCCTATTGCAAGTTAAGGAGATTGAACATCATCTTAATATATGTGAAATTAATCCTAGGTTTATTAGCGAAGATGCAAGCAAGAATAAAGGAGTTTAGAATCATACTAGTTCGCACATTTGAACATTCAACACGATTTCATCTTAACATCTAAGTACAGCGAAAGAAAGCATTACCTTGAAGTTACGCTGTCAAAGTTCTTAAATATGAAGGGTGAGGAATTATTTAAAAGTGTAACCTAAATTAGAAAGCTGATTATCCATTTAGTCCTCAAGCAATCTACTTTAAACCTAGGGTTTCTAAAAAGTATTATTAATCTGTTCAACTCCAAACATGCTTAGGGTTGCTTAAGAATTCAGCAAACCACAAAGGAAGATTAGTTCATCATCTTTTTATTATTTTTCTTTTCTTTTTTTTATATGAGAAGAATAAAGAAAGAGAGAAAATAAAAGAATCGAGAGATCACAGATCAAACCAAACTCAAGAAATCACAAAGTAAATGAAAAATTAAATGACAGAATTAAGTGGCAAAAAGGTAACCTTTATTCGAGAGTAAACTCCAATTACAAAGCTCCTTCTTCTCCACACCGTGCTTGAAAAAAGATTACAACTTGCTGAAATTTAAAGAAAAATAGCTAAAGAAACCCTAATACGTCTCTGGATGCCCCTCCCTGTTGCGACTGCACAGATATTTATAGTGCAGAATGTCGAGGAGTCCCGGATGAAGCTGCCCACGAAAACTGGGCTCTGGATAAGCTCAAAATGCCGCAAAAACCCTAGTTTTGCCGCCAATTTGCGGCAAAGTTAGGGTTTCTGGCCACGCGCTTTGGCGCGTGGCCTCTTCTGGTCCGTCCATGTGGGATTCCGCTTCTAGAAGTGTGATCCTGGCCTTTTAATCTGGATTTTCGAGATAACTTGGTAATCAAGTTACCCTTAATCCAGATTTCTTCAAATCTTCTCTCCACGAAATTCCTCTTTATCTTGGCCTTTTATCCTCATCTTGCAGGTGTTTAGGGTTGGATAGAAGTCTATCCTTCCCTAATCTCTGATATTTGCAACTTTTAGCCCTTGTATTTGCATTTTGACTCTTGGTATTTGCGCTTTTTCACCTGGGCTTCAAACATGGGCTTGGATCTGGGCTTTTGGGCTCTTTAAGCTTTATTCTTTATTAAATTGATAATTTGAGGCCTGCACATATTAAATAAAGAAATATTAATAAATGTGCATTATAATATGAATAAATGTGCAAATGCGATGGTATATATGATGACAATTATGCATTTTTCACTACCTATCACATCACATCCACCTCCTTTTTCAATTCCCATCACCACCACCAACTCCCCCCTACACCATCACCATCTACATCACCTTCAACAACAACAATCACAACAACATCAACAACAAACACCACAACAACAAACCCAAATCCTCTCCACATCCCTTCCTCCTTTCAGCCGCCGCGCGCCGGCCCCTCCGGCGGCCAGAGCCACCGGCCACCCCTCTTCCTCTCCCTCCTTTCTTCTTTCCCTTCTTTTCTTTTCTTCCTTTCTTTCTTTTCTTCTTTCTTTCTTTTTCCTTCTTTCCTATTTTACTCCCTTCTTTTTCCATCAAACTCTCTCCCACCCTCTCTATTTTTCCAGCACACACACACTCTCTCTCTCTTTCTCTCTCTAATATATATATATATATATATATATATATATATATATATATATATATATTAATATTGACTGGTGGAATGTATGTGTTCTTGGGATTCTAAATTTAGGTGATTTTCCGGTGATTTTAGGCGAGTACTTTCTTTGTGTTGCTTCATGCCTTACTAATTCTATTCTAGGGCTTGATATAAATGTAAGCAAGTATCTTTTCTAGGGACGCTATTATGGTTTTTAATACATGATGCATCGTTATGCGAGTTTATATATGATATGCGAGTGATTTTCTAATATTAACATGTTATACGAATACATGTTGGTCATTATTATAATTCATTGAACTGGCATTATATTTGCATCGGATGTGCCTGGATACGTTCCCGCTTCGCTCGGCTTTGCATAACTAATTAATAGATTAAATTATTCTTGTTATGGATATGGTTGTTAAGAGTTTGAAATGTTTAACTATACTGTTCTCCTATACCATGTTACATGACCGGATGATTATATGATATATGATGTTGTAACTCTGTATTCAACTCACCTCATACCAACATGTTAATTATCTGACACTGATATGTTATACTTGACACCTGATCCCTGACACTTGATATCTGACACCGGTACTTGACATGTTATCACTTAACAGTTGATACCTGACACCTGATATCTGACACTTGACAATTAACATGTTATTACTTACTTGACATGCTTTCACATGGTAATAGTACACGACCTGATGTTATGTCACATGACTGGATTACTATTACACCTGTATTATAATGTCTATTCATGATTAACACTTTTACGGGGACTTGACATGATTATTATAATATTACCATATGGTACTTCTGAACTCCTGTATACTTGAACCCTGAAACAGAGAGACTCTTGACATTATGCTCTGATACATACTCTTGTTGATCCCCGTATTGAATAACCATAAATATATAGGATTACTGTGAACACACTGTGGACATTATCACTGGATAACTATAATAATTAGACAACTTACACTGGAATGGAGGAAACCGATGAGCACCGATATAGTCTCCATGTTTATGATGGTCTTAAAGTGTCGTGCGACTACATACTTGGATTCTACCTGGAGGTCACCAGGTATTTTCGTGGGTGTACTGGCACCCCTACTCCCCTGCCTGCCAGGTGTGCCATAAGCTCCTGGGCCTATTCCTGTGGGAGCGGTGACATCCTATTCTTGTTCGGGCGTACAATAAGTCCTGGTACCTAGCGATACGTTCTGGCTCAGTACCGGATATACCTTGACCATTGTCCCAAGCATGTACGGGACCCATTCTAAGCATAGTTCGTCGATCTCCATCAGTTTTCAATAACTTACTCTCCGATCTATATGATGAGGTATGTGGAATGGGACACATACCGAAGTATACAAATCATATGAGTCTTAATAACATAATAATAACATGCTCCTGATATCTGACTAGTTATATACTTGATCTATACTTGGGAGACCTGCGATACAATAAATTATCCTGCTCACCACTTACACATAATACTTGTGCTACTTTGTTTAATTACTTGATTGCTTATTTTCGGGTTTTCATACTGTTTCATTATTCTGTTATTGTAAAGGTAACTCAGATTATATAAACTCATGTTACAGTGACGTGAATTATGGGGTATATATATGAGGGTTTCCTTATTTGGATTACTCCTTCGACGTATTAATCTCACGGATCGGTAATGTGAGCTTGTATAACTGGTTTCCTTATAGTTATTCACTTATTGTCTCAATTCATGTTCATATGTGCTTATATTCACGATACATCTTTCCTGTACACGTGTGCCTGATATGCATGCCACTTGGCCTCTTCTCTTGCACTAGTTGGGTTGCATCTGACAACCCTGAATCCATATGTCCAGAATTTGGAGAGTGGAGCGTAGCGGATCCATTCGTGATGATCAGAGCGCAGCAGAAGTTTGGACATCACCGTAGCTCTTCCTCCCAGTATTTCTCTTGATTGGCTCTCAGGCCCCTCTTGCTGCTTGTGAGCACCTCTCAGCTTTTGTTATGGATCTCTCTTTGTAAATCGTACTTTTGTATTTTCTGGTAATGTAATATTCCTATAATATTGTATCACTCTCTGTGATAACTATTGTCACGCCCTATTATTCAAAATACACTACGTGACATGATCGGCAACATGTACACGTTGGGTAGAATGTCCCTACGTATACACGTTAAGCTTACTGTAGACCTGTACAAGTTTCCTTATAAGGTAAGAGCACTGCTGATATGTTAGAGTACATGTAACAAGAGTACATAACACAGTCAATACAGTATCAAAATATAGTACATCTGAGTCCATCAGCATCTTTAATACAATCACTAGAACAGAAAAACATATGTACAACTATGAAACATACTGAAAGCCCAAAAGAGACAACAAGGTCACGAACTGCCCTACAGCTGCTCAACCAAACCGTCTAGGTACTCCGCGTCCTCCTCTGGGAGTATAACCACGGACTCTATATCTGGGCAAGCAACCCAGGGTCTCAGATGCGACCGAGCAAGTGTACAAAGAAAAGACAGGGAAAATAAAAACAAGACATGAAATACACATGCATTCGGCTGAAACAAGACATGTAATAAGATGACGATAATCGAAATATCAGTGGAGTAACTTTTCACTATCTTGTTCATGAGTGGATACATGTGTGATATGAGACTTAACAATCGAGGAGCTCTGATCAGGTGGGTGTATCCCGTGCATACCCAGGATCACGGCCTTAAACAGACCCCTGGCTGCTGAGACCAGGGCCCTCCGCTAAGAGGGGAGCACGAATCAAGTAACGGGAGCTCATGGAGCTATTGGTAGGCAGCACTACGTCCCCTGCAGTGGGACTAACATATTGATCTAGAACATCCACCTGATAAGATCTAATCAATCATCCAGTCTCCTCATCCCCAAGTGATTTCATTTCAGGATGACAAGTAATGACATGATTTAACTGGAACAGGTGACAAAAATATAGGAAACACGCGTTACGTCCTGCGTCCTATAGTCATGTAGATGAGTGTGCATGTATATAGCAAATAGCTGGCATAAAGAATGTAACAGGAATCACTACCAGGCGTATCAAAGTAACATGTAACGGGAGTATGTAATAGAAATACATGTAGTTATCCCGGCTATCTCCATGTTAACATGCACACTCGAATAGTCCATAGGCCAAGTCCATGCTCCGATATACTACTCAACCCCTAAGATACAGGCCGTTTATCTAGAATAATCATAATATCAGGAATCAAATATTACAGTCAGCTGACACGACTCTACAAATGATGTATTTGGAGAAATAATAAGAATACAGGGAAACACTTGCCTTATATGAGTAGTGCTTGTAGTTCCGATCCCAACGGTACTAAGAACGCGCGATTTCCGACGTCAAATGACCAAGTTATTCTTTGGAGCACGACTCAGGGTCCACTATATAGATCTGAAAGTGATCCAGGGAGTTAAACTAAAATTTTCAGGGTTATAAATGAAATAATAATAATTCACAAGGGGCTATTATGAAATTTACCTCTTATATGAAAAGGGGTTTCGGGTCTTTAGTAACAGGTTGCGGGTTTGAAGGATTTAAAACCCGTTATGGGTTTCTTTCTTCCACGCCAGGACGCAACAGCAGAGGAATGAAACGAGGAAGAAAAGAAGAAGGGAAAACGAAGAAGAAAAGAAGAGGAAGGGGAGGGGGTCTGTCGTGATCCGGGTGGCCGCGCGTGCGGCTCTGGCGAAGACCGGAGCTCCAGTGATGACTCCGGCGAAGTGCTCCGACGTGGGGTGAGGATTGAGTGGTGTTTACGACGGAGAGCGGTGAAGAATGGAGGAGTTGTGGTAGTGCCGGAGAATGTGCGGGGTGGCTCCGGTGACGACGCGATGGCCGGAGGTAGGTGGAGTAGGTGGTGGTGTGGGTTGATACAATGAAAGAGAGGAAGTGAGGTGGGGGAGTGGGCTGTGGGGTTTGTGCTCGCGTGGGGGCGCTGGGCGGTGTTGGGGTGTTGGCGCGGGTGGCGTTGGGGTGGCTGGCGTTGGGGTGCGGTGATGGGGAAGAGAGTGGGAGTGGGGGGGGGGAGAGAGAGAGAGAGAGAGAGAGAGAGTAGTCTGTTGAGGTTTAATGAAATTTTTAGTTTTTAATGGAAATTTTGGGATTATTAAGATGATTATGTCGGTTAAGAAGAAGAGTGTAGAAAAGTGAAGAAGGTGTAAAGGTCGGTTACTAGGAATGTTGTAGAAACGTAGAGAAAAGTGGTATAGTCGGTTAGATTTTTAGATTAGGATTATTATAAGATTTTGTATATTTTAATAATTGGGTCAAAAATTGACTAGCTTTGAACAGTCTCCAAAAATTATGAAAAATAAATAATATTAGTCTAAGACACACTGTGAATTTGGATTGGAAAATTTAAACCGGTTTGCCAATTAAAAATCTCGAAAGGATCAGTGATACCGGGCGACACCTGTTAGGCCCGATTTTGGACTAATTCAGAAAATTGCCAAAAATACTTGAAAGTAGAAAATAAGATTTTAAGGCTTAATACAGAAGTAGATTTCTAGAAATTTCACCCCATTTGCGAATTAAAAATCCTTAGGTTAATCATTGATGTCGGTTGACACTGATCTTGGACATTTTCCAAAATAATTCGGAAAAGTTTTAGAAAATTGTAGAAAATCCAAACTATGAGAAAAGAATTTGTGACACTGACACTAGTATAGTCTGGTTCTCCGGTTGGTCAATTTCCTACGTACTCCATCTCGTATATGACGGTGACACGTATAACGACAGCTGAGGGTTACAACTATGTACTTATACTTTTCTGTTGGAATGTATATTACTACTGTGCTTCTGCACTCTGATTCTTGCATGTATTGATACTCAGCGTATATATGTGAGGGTATTTCTGCCCTGCGTATATACGTCGCAGTGACGTCTCCGTACCCACGGGATCGGGGCGTCACAATAATTTTTAGTCTGAGTTTGTTTGTTGCTGCAAGTGGGCTGTAAGTGGCAAGAAAAAAGTCACTGTCTTCCTTTTTCGTCATCTTCCACGATTGCTTCTGCTCCTTTAGAGCTTATTCACTCCCATCTAAGTGGTCCGTCTCCTGTGCCCGTTGTAAGTGGTTATCGCTATTATATTAGCTTTGTTTTATCCTTTAATTAATATAAATGATGCTTTCTCCATTTTTCTTGAGTTCAAAATTCATGTGAAAAAATTATTGAGCGTTTCATTAAAGCACTCCAAACTGATAGTGGTGACCAGTTCATCAAATTTAAACCTTACTTGTCTTCTCAGGGCATTGCTCATCGCTTATCATGTCCGCACACTAGTGCCTAAAACGACACCGCAGATAGAAAACCCACCACCTTATCGAGACCGGCCTCACTCTTCTGGACCGGTCAAATATTTTATTTCATTGCTGGCCTTATGCTTTCCAAACCGCCTCATTTCTCATCAATAAAATTCCCACCCCGTCTTCCATAAACTATCTCCCTATCAGAAATTATTTTATAAAGCACATACTACCGTTCCTTACGAATTTTAGTTGTGCTTGCTATCCTCATCTGCGTCCACACTAACTCATAAGTTTAGTTTTCGGTCCAGTCAATGTGTCTTCTTAGGTTACTCGGCTTCGCATAAAGGTTATCAATATTTGCATGTCCCCTCTAATCGTATTTACATCTCCCGGGGTGTTACATTTAACGAATCTTTCTCTCCTTTCCAGTCTCCTGTGTCCTCTCTCCCCACATTCTCCCACGCCTTCACCACTGATCCCCATCTACACGCTATGTTACCTCTATTATTCAAGTTCCCTCTTATGTGGGACCCACCACTGACTCTTCTCCTCCACCACCACCACTCCCATCACATACTCCTTCTCCACCACCTCCACCAGCACTTGCCGATGAGCCCTTCTCATCGTCCTCATCCTCAGGCTCTCCTAATCCCCTTCCTACCAGGAACTACCATATGGTCACCAGAACACAGGATAATACCAGAATACCAAAGGTCTGACTAGCCACCCGATATCCCATGCCTACCTGTCTCATGGTCGACTTGGCCACCACTGCTGTCGAACCCACATGATTCATGAAAGCTTATAAAGATCCCAAGTGGTGCCAATCAATGGGCACTAAGTGTTGGCCCAAAGGCCTTCCACCCTAATTTTGATGATGATTAACTCATGTATTTATGTTTACTAATATTCTTGTGATTTTAAGTTTCAGATCATTACCAAGATATTAGTTGGTGATTAGCTTCAACAAGGAGTTTAGAAGCTTTTCATGGTGATTCCGGTGCCAAAGCTTAAAGATCATACCTTTGCACTTGGCGGATCACGTTTGGGATCGGGTCTACTTGAAGATGAAGATCATCAGAAGATTTAGGTAACCTATTTTAGTTTGGTGTGTTTTAGATCCATTTGTAAAGCTTAGTATAGTTGATATGCTCAAGTGCACAAACACACACGTTTTATGTTTGGTTTTTGATTTTCATTAATAGTTGATCAAAACAAGTTTAATTAATATATGTATAGTTGTTTCATTCTATACATGCATGCTTAACTTTTAAACAAAGTTATTTTGACTTTCCTATTCATGTATAGAAAATCCTAGTTTGATAAAAATACAAGTTTTGATTTTTGGTAAAAATGATAAGACACAAAATAGTTCATATTGATTGATATTTGAGCTAAACTTTTTACCACATGTTTATATATCAATGCAAAATGATAAAACTATTTTTGATGATTTTTAGAAGTGTTAAAAGATTTTTCAAAAATATTTCTAACAAGTGTTTCTGACCCTGATCTGTGCTGACAGGACAGGTCGGTCGACCGCATGGGTCGACCGCACCAAGGGCCGGTCGACCTGTGAGGTCGACCGACGTGCACAGAGCCGTGCACGTCTGGCAGACACAAGGGCGGTCGACCCGTACGGTCGACCGGACCAGAGAGCTCTGCTCTCTGTATATTTGGGTCGACCGGCGGTCGACCGGGTTTGCCCGACGGTCACATTTTTGACCGTTGGCGGTCGACCGGGCGGCCGACCGCCAAGCCTGTCAGGCTGCCACATCAGCCTAACGGCTAGTTTTGTTTTGGGGCTATAAATACCCCAACTCTTGGGCTGTTTTTATAAGAGTTTCAAGAAGAAAAATTTCAGTGTTTAACAAGTTTTCAAAATAGTTTTTGTGCTAAAAAGATTTCATCTTTATTGTTTTGGGTTTTTGGAAAATCAAAGAGAACTAGGTTTTTGGGACATTGTATTGGTTTTCATTTTCTATCATTTACAAGAGATTTCCCAAGTAGTTTTTCTTTGTTGCTTGTTTCCAAAACACCTTGATTCCACACTTGAGCTATCTTCTATCCTAATCTATTTAGGATCTTTGTTTTGTGAAAAAAGAGAAAAAGAGAGATTGAGTTTGTGGTCTTTGGAACCACTTGTTGTAAACACCCTTATTCTTATTGTATCCCTCTTTGGTAGAGGTTGATCGGGTGATTGGTTTGCTCCCTCTTTGGTAGAGGTTGAGGCTTGTGGTTTGCTCCCTCTAGTGAGAGGTGGAGTTGGTTTGTATATCCCTCTTCGGTAGAGGTGATTGGTTGTTGTTGTTTGGCTACAGGCCTACCCCTCGGTTGTGAGGTGGTGTTTGAGAGAGGAGTTTGGTACTCCTTATATTGTAACAAATCCTCTTCGGTAGAGGTTCCCTCGTGGGAGATAGTGGATTGAAAATCCTACAAGGTGGTGTAGGCGGGGATGTAGAGCTGGGTGCTCGAACCTCGAAACATATCTTGGCCTTTGCGTTTGATCCATTGTCTCTAACTCTCTCTCATTACATTTGTGCATAGCATCATACTCATTCATATCATTCATTGCTTGTGTTGTGCCTTGCATAATTCATATTGCTATATCTTGTATATGCTTGGTAGTTTGTGTGTGCCTCACTTATACTTAACCACAAGAGCTTCACATAGCACCTCAACCCATTCAAGGAGAATCAAGAGGAGTTAGTCCAGAGCCCTTCACGGGGAATTCGGCTACACTTGTGTGTTGTATTAAGTGTGTTGCAAAATTTGCATTAGCTTCCGCATTTAGCGCATTTAGTCTCTAGATTAGCATTTACACCTATTCACCCCCCTCTAGGTGTACTTTCAATTGGTATCAGAGCCAAGTGCTCTGATTTTGGGTCTAACAACCTAGAGTTAAAGATCCTCATTTTAGGCTAATCTTGTTTGCATTTGTTTGTTTGCACACATTTAGTTTGCCCTCATGGATAGCCCTCCTATGTTTGACATTTCTAGACTTGAGATTTGGAAGGTTATGATGAGTAGCTATTTAAAGACCCTAGGTTTGCATGTCTTTCTTGCGGCCACCAAGAAATGCTATCTTGGAGATCGCAATCATATAGGGGCCAATGCACAAGCCCTTGAGGCCATTAGAAGCACGCTTTCAAAAGAATATCTTATGCATATTTCTAACCTTGATTCCGCCTTTGCAGTGTGGAACAAGTTGACAACAACCACCACCTCCAAGCTTCAAACGCCTATCCAACAAGAAGAGGAATCTAGTGGAGAATCCGACTCTAAATGCTTCATGGTCTAAGGGAATGACTCCCTTGAGGTACTTTCGGAATCTCAACTAGATAGAGATGATTGTGCTAGTTCTTCAAATGATTATGTTGATCCCCATGCTTTGAATGAAGAACTATCTATTGTTTGTGAAAAACTAATAGAAAAATACAACCTTTTGAAAAAGAAGACTTGTGCTTTAAATAAAGAAAAAGAGAATTTGTCTTCTAAGCTTAACATGGTTTTGCAAGAGAAGGAGGAGATTTCTAATGAAAGGGATTCATTGAAATCTCAACTAGACCTTGCCTTAAAAGAAAATAAAATTTAAAATCTAAAAATGATTGTGATAATGTTTTAAAAAACAATGAGGTTTTGTCTTCAAAAGTAGATTTTATTTTAAGAGATAACAATATTTGAAAATGAAATTGATTTTATCTCAAAAGGATTAGAAATTTGTTTAAAGAAAAATAACTCTTTGCAAAATAAGATTGATTCTCATGTTTGCCATGCTAGGGTAGCTTCACCTAGATCACCCCTTGCATGCACTTCTTCTTCTAAGATTAATGATGATATTTGTTTGTTGAGAAAGAAAGTGGATTGTTTGGGCTCCAATATGAGCCAATGTGCCATCAACCATACACGCTTGGAATCCTTGGTTCGAAAGAAACAAGTTCCATCCTTTATGCATGCACACCCTCCACGACATACACATGCTCCTCACGGACACACCCATCACATGTATGCTCATGTGTACACTTGTACACATTGTGGACGTAAGGCCACCTTACTAAATTTTGTTATGATAGATTACATGTTTCAAATTTAGTAAAGAATTTTGTTTGGGTTAGAGAAGGTACTAACCCCCATGGACCCAATAAGAGATGGGTACCAAAGACCACCCCTAAAATTTTTGATGTAGGTGTGGGCTCTCACATGGCATGAGAGTAGCCGTACCTTGGAGTGGATGCGTTCCGTACTTAAAGGAAATCAATTGAATGCATCACTTTCAAGGGATGTTTGGTGGAGAGGACCACCATGTTTTGGAGACAATGAGAGTTGCCTTCTAGGTTTGGTAACGATTCCTAACTCCTATTTATTGTTTTCATGCTTCTAATATTCATTGTTTATAGCATATTCCATTGTTTAGTGATTAGTATGAAAATACCATGCTTATTAGATTTGTGATATACATGTTTAGATATTTTGAGACACCCATGTTTAATATGGATAAATTCTTTTGTGTTCTCACTATTTGATTGACATTGCGTATATCATATTTCTAATAACATTTGGACATTCATAATGATCATGTTTATGATTTTCATGTTGATTTATATCCCATTTTGTGCTTAATGATTTGAATATTTGTTTAAGTGTTAGTTTTCATTAAGACTAGGATTTATACTTGTACATATAGTGGGCTACAAATAAATCTATCTATGTTTACGCTTAAATGCTTATTTGAACCCATTAGATGTGCTAGTATAGTCTAGTTTTGATGATCCATACATTTTAAACTTGTATTCACTTTTTGGAATTGTTTTATGTTGTATGTTTAACTTCAAGTATATGTCTATTTTATCCAAATTATTATATACATATACATCCTTTTTGAGCCACGTGCCTTCATGCATATATCTTAGTGGACTCGTTGTGTTTGGATATGTATGTATACTTTAATTTGTATAAGACATACATATACCTTGAAGATTAAATAAGTATTAATGATTTTCATGTTTTTCTTGTTTCAAGGAATTTGAGCTTAATTGGAAATTTCATAATGCCATGTCACACATTACTTGTACACTCACCATTTTTAAATATTTCTCATGAGTATGTTTTCATGGGCATGTATGGACTTTATTGAATATTGAGTGTTTAAGTGCTATGTGATTTACATGTGTTTTATGAAAATTATTTTTAGTTTATTCCTTACTTGAAGGATTTCGTACTAGTTAACAAGATTTCCCATTTAACTAGTTCGTATTCTTCTTTTGGTAGAGTTTTTCAAACGTACTCTATTTCAAACCTATTTTTGAAAACCCCTACCTTCAATGGGAGGTTGGATGGGAGATCATGTTCATGTATGCTTTAAAATGAAAATCATTTAAAACTTGAACCATGATTGGGAGGTATAGTAATATGATGTATGCACTTGATCTTATTGTTATTTCAATTGGTATCATTGAATTCTTTCAATTGGTATCAATCTTGACATTTCTTGTATACTCATATATTTTGTATGTATGTATGCTTTTACTTCCAAGTATATCAATTTCAATTGGTATCTATTTTCATACATATATATATGTTTGTTTCAAATGATTTTTAAAAAAAAAATGCGTAGGCTTGTTAAAATAAAAGTGAACATTGTTTTAGTTTGTATTTCATAAAGGGGAAAAGATTGATTTTGTATTTCAGTTGGTATTTGTACTCCCGTACTTTATGATTGAAATTTAAATTTGATATCATATTTCAAAATGAAAAATATTTACAATTGGTATCAAAATTTTGTTTAGACATTCAAAATTCATTATGTTTAATTTCAAATTGGTATCAAGATTTTCATGTGTTTTGCTTAAATTGGTATCAATATTTTTTTTTGTTTGCTTTCAATTGGTATCAAGATGCTTCATTGACATATTTTCAATTGATATCCTATTTGATTGCCACCCCTTATTGACCTTATTTTTGTTTTAGACAAAAAAAGGGGGAGAACATTACTTTTTATTGTTTTGATTGACAAAAATGGGGAGAAAGATTTTTACCCTCATTTTATTGTTTTGATTGTTTACCCCTTTGTTGATGATTGACAAAAAGGGGGAGAATAATTTGTGTTTTATATGCATAGTTATGTTTTGCATATATTATATTTAATTTAGTTTAATGTTAATTGATCTCTAGAACATGTTTTGTTTTGAATATTTCATTTGATATCTAGAGCATCTTGTTTATGCATTGTCATTCATGTATATTTATGTTTATTTGTTTTTATGCATGAGTTAAGGGGGAGCTTCTTTGAAGCTTAACTTTAATCCATGCATATATAACTCCATGAGTTTTGTTATCATCAAAAAGGGGGAGATTGTTGGCCCAAAGGCCTTCCACCCTAGTTTTGATGATGATTAACTCATGTAGTTATGTTTACTAATATTCTTGTGATTTTAAGTTTCAGATCATTACCAAGATATTAGTTGGTGATTAGCTTCAACAAGGAGTTTAGAAGCTTTTCATGGTGATTCCGGTGCCAAAGCTTAAAGATCATACCTTTGCACTCGGTGGATCACGTTTGGGATCGGGTCTACTTGAAGATGAAGATCATCAAGAAGATTTAGGTATCCTAGTTTAGTTTAGTCTGTTTTAGATCCATTTGTAAAGCTTAGTATAGTTGATATGCTCAAGTGCACAAACACACACGTTTTATGTTTGGTTTTTGGTTTTCATGAATAGTTGATCAAAACAAGTTTAATTGATATATGTATAGTTGTTTCATTCTATACATGCATGCTTAGCTTTTAAACAAACTTATTTTGACTTTCCTATTCATGTATAGAAAAATCCTAGTTTGATAAAAATACAAGTTTTGTTTTTGGTAAAAATGATAAGACACAAAAATAGTTCATATTGATTGATATTTGAGCTAAACTTTTTATCACATGTTAT
Organism: Agave tequilana; assembly: GCA_038442645.1. Classification (NCBI taxonomy): domain Eukaryota; kingdom Viridiplantae; phylum Streptophyta; class Magnoliopsida; order Asparagales; family Asparagaceae; genus Agave; species Agave tequilana. The sequence continues at coordinate 126,796 of JAVJIF010017012.1, forward strand.
ATATCATGCAAAATGATAAAACTATTTTTGGTGATTTTTAGAAGTGTTAAAAGATTTTTCAAAATATTTCTAACAAGTGTTTCTGACCCTGATCTGTGCTGACAGGCCAGGTCGGTCGACCGCATGGGTCGACCGCACCAAGGGCCGGTCGACCTGTGAGGTCGACCGACGTGCACAGAGCCATGCACGTCTGGCAGATACAAGGGCGGTCGACCCGTACGTCGACCGGACCAGAGAGCTCTGCTCTCTGTACATTGGGTCGATCGGGCGCGTCGACCGGTTGCCCGACGGTCACATTTTGACCGTTGGCGGTCGACCGGGCGGCCGACTGCCAAGCCTGTCAGGCTGCCACATCAGCCTAACGGCTAGTGTTTTTGGGGCTATAAATACCCCAACTCTTAGGCTGTTTTTATAAGAGTTTCAAGAAGAAAAATTTCAGTGTTTCTCTAGTGTTTAAACAAGTTTTCAAAATAGTTTTTGTGCTAAAAAGATTTCATCTTTATTGTTTGGGTTTTTGGAAAATCAAAGAGAACTAGGTTTTGGGAGATTGTATTGTTTTCATTTCTATCATTTACAGAGATTTTCCAAGTAGTTTTTCATTGTTGTTTGTTTCAAAAAACACCTTGATTCCACACTTGAGCTATCTTCTATCCTAATCTATTTAGGATCTTTGTTTTGTGGAAAAAGAGAAAAAAGAGAGAGTGAGTTTGTAGTCTTTGGAACCACTTGTTGTAAACACCCTTGTTCTTGTTGTATCCCTCTTTAGTAGAGGTTGATCGGGTGATTGGTTTGCTCCCTCTTTGGTAGAGGTTGAGGCTTGTGGTTTGCCCCCTCTAATGAGAGGTAGAGTTGGTTTGTATATCCCTCTTCGGTAGAGGTGATTGGTTGTGTGTTGGCTACGGGCCTACCCCTCGGTTGTGAGGTGGTGTTTGAGAGAGGAGTTTGGTAATCCTTGTATTGTAACAAATCCTCTTCGGTAGAGGTTCCCTCGGTGGGAGATAGTGGATTGGAAATCCTACACGGTGTGTGGGCGGGGATGTAGAGCTGGGTGCTCGAACCTCGAAACATATCTTGGCCTTTGCGTTTGATCCATGCATATATAACTCCATGAGTTTTGTTATCATCAAAAAGGGGGAGATTGTTGGCCCAAAGGCCTTCCACCCTAGTTTTGATGATGATTAACTCATGTAGTTATGTTTACTAATATTCTTGTGATTTTAAGTTTCAGATCATTACCAAGATATTAGTTGGTGATTAGCTTCAACAAGGAGTTTAGAAGCTTTTCATGGTGATTCCGGTGCCAAAGCTTAAAGATCATACCTTTGCACTCGGGGATCACGTTTGGGATCGGGTCTACTTGAAGATGAAGATCATCAAGAAAATTTAGGTATCCTAATTTAGTTTAGTCTGTTTTAGATCCATTGTAAAGCTTAGTATAGTTGATATGCTCAAGTGCACAAACACACACGTTTTATGTTTGGTTTTTGGTTTTCATGAATAGTTGATCAAAACAAGTTTAATTGATATATGTATAGTTGTTTCATTCTATACATGCATGCTTAATTTAAACAAACTTATTTGACTTTCCTATTCATGTATAGAAAAATCCTAGTTTGATAAAAATACAAGTTTTGGTTTTTGGTAAAAATGATAAGACACAAAAATAGTTCATATTGATTGATATTTGAGCTAAAACTTTTTACCACGTGTTTATATATCAATGCAAAATGATAAAACTATTTTTGGTGATTTTTAGAAGTGTTAAAAGATTTTTCAAAAATATTTCTAACAAGTGTTTCTGACCTGATCTGTGCTGACAGGCCAGGTCGGTCGACCGCATGGGTCGACCGCACCAAGGGCCGGTCGACCTGTGAGGTCGACCGACGTGCACAGAGCCGTGCACGTCTGGCAGACACAAGGGCGGTCGACCCGTACGGTCGACCGGACCAGAGAGCTCTGCTCTCTGTATATTTGGGTCGACCGGGGCGGTCGACCGGTTTGCCCGACGGTCACATTTTTTACCGTTGGCGGTCGAGCCTGTCAGGCTGCCACATCAGCCTAACGGCTAGTTTTGTTTTGGGGCTATAAATACCCCAACTCTTGGGCTGTTTTTATAAGAGTTTCAGAAGAAAAATTTCAGTATTTCTCTAGTGTTTTTAAAAAGTTTTCAAAATAGTTTTTGTGCTAAAAGATTTCATCTTTATTGTTTTGGGTTTTTGGAAAATCAAAGAGAACTAGGTTTTGGGAGATTGTATTGGTTTTCATTTTCTATCATTTACAAGAGATTTCCCAAGTAGTTTTTCTTTGTTGCTTTTTCCAAAAACACCTTGATTCCACACTTGAGCTATCTTCTATCCTAATCTATTTAGGATCTTTGTTTTGTGGAAAAAGAGAAAAAGAGAGAGTGAGTTTGTAGTCTTTGGAACCACTTGTTGTGAACACCCTTGTTCTTGTTGTATCCCTCTTTAGTAGAGGTTGATCGGGTGATTGGTTTGCTCCCTCTTTGGTAGAGGTTGAGGCTTGTGGTTTGCCCCCTCTAATGAGAGGTGGAGTTGGTTTGTATATCCCTCTTCGGTAGAGGTGATTGGTTGTTGCTGTTTGGCTACGGGCTACCCCTCGGTTGTGAGGTGTGGTTTGAGAGAGGAGTTTGGTACTCCTTGTATTGTAACAAATCCTCTTCGGTAGAGGTTCCTCGGTGGGAGATAGTGGATTGGAAATCCTACACGGTGGTGTGGGCGGGGATGTAGAGCTGGGTGCTCGAACCTCGAAATATATCTTGACCTTTGCGTTTGATCATTGTCTCTCAACTCTCTCTCATTACATTTGTGCATAGCATCATACTTCATTCGTATCATTCATTGCTTGTGTTGTGCCTTGCATAATTCATATTGTGATATCTTGTATATGCTTGGTAGTTTGTGTGTGCCTCACTTATACTTAACCACAAGAGCTTCACATAGCACCTCAACCCATTCAAGGGGAATCAAGAGGAGTTAGTCCAGAGCCTTCACGGGGAATTCGGCTACATTTGTGTGTTGTATTAAGTGTGTTGCAAAAATTGCATTAACTTCCGCATTTAGCGCATTTAGTCTCTAGATTAGCATTTACACCTATTCACCCCCCTCTAGGTGTACTTTCACTAAGGTGAATGCCTTGCTTAAGAACAAAAATCTGGTCTCTTGTGCCATACCACCCTACCTTGAATCTGGTTGGCTGCAAATGGGTTTTCAAGTAAAACATAAACAAGATGGTTCTGTTGACAGATATAAAGCCCGTCTGGTGGCCAAGGGTTTCATCAACAACAAAGATTAGGCTATGGTGAGACATTCAGTCCGGTCATCAAACCGACCACTATCTGTATCGTGTGCAATTTGGTCGTCTCAAAGGGTCAGTCTATTCGACAGTTGGATGTGAATAATATATTTTTGCAGGGTTTTCTTAATGATACGGTCTACATGGAACTACCTTCGGGGTTCATCAATCCTGCTTGTCCCAATTATGTATACAACCTTCACCGCAATATCTATAGCCTCAAACAGGCTCCACGAGTCTGGTTTTCTCGCCTCAGCAGCAGTTATCTAGTCACAATGGGCTTTGTGGGCTCCAAGTCTGACACGTCTCTCTTCCTCCAACTAATTGGGACATATATTCTGGTTCTTATCTGTGTGGATGATATCATCATCACATGCAATGACTCCCAGACTGTCACTCGTCTTATTCAAGAACTAGGTAGGGAGTTCTCATTAAAAGACCGGGCCCACTGCACCATTTCTTGGGCGTGGAATGTCACCGTACACCCTCAGGTCTCTTTCTCTCTCGACAGAAGTACAACTGTGACTTGCTTCTCCGACTTAAGATGGATGGTGTCAAGCCTGTTAGCTCGCCTATGACTACTTCCTATAAGCTCTCCAAGGTTGTTAGCAAGCCTCTCTCTGACCCATTTGTCCATCGGAGTACTGTTGGGGCTCTACAATACCTAGCTTTTACCAGACTCGATATTGCCTTCTCGGTGAACAAGGTCGCTTAGTTCGTGCAAGTTCCAACCGATGAGCATTGGAGCGCTGTAAAATGAATCCTCCACTACTCAAATCTACCATTCAACATGACCTTTTTTCTCTCTCGTCATTCTTCTGTACAGCTTACTGCTTATAATGATGCAGATTAAGCAGGGTCGATCGATGATCGAAAATCCACCAGTGGCAATTGTGCCTTTCTGGTACAAATCTTATTTTTTAGGGCTCGAAGAAGCAGTTCACTGTGGCACGATCTAGCACTGGGGCAGAGAGAGTATAGGGGCATGCTCGATGCTGCAACAGAGGTCGTTTGGTTGCAGTCATTACTTCGTGAGTTTGGAGTTCCACAATCTCCCACAGTAGTTCTCTGTGACAATCTCGGTGCAATATATCTCTCGATCAATCATATTCGTCACTCATGCTTCAAACATGTTGACATCGACATTCATTTTGTGTGGAACTATGTCGCCAATGGAGTCCTGGATATTCGGTTTGTCAGCACTAAAGACCAACTAGCAGACATCTTTACTAAGTCTTTGAGCTCATTAAGGTTTTCTATGCAGAAGAACAAGCTCTCGGTTCTTTGAACCCGCTTCGCTTGCGGGAGGTGTTAGAGATATCAATGACAACACGTGACTCATGTGAAACATGTGATTCATTTGAAAGAAATCCCTCATGAAATCAACCAGATCCTAAATCTCTTCATGATTATAGTAACACATAGGACTCATGCACCATGTTTCTCATGTCCTCTCTCAGTCAATGTTTCATATTGTTTCTCCTAAATCAGTGTAAACATTTGACCAATATGTGTGTGTGTCTACACACACACAACAAGAACCGTAGATGATGGTATCTTGTCATTGCACAAATAAGTGTTCTTCTCTTCTTCTTTATTTGCTACAAGTCTAGGTGGCAATGCAAAACTCTTTTACATTGCAAGTTGGATTTGGCACAGGTAACCTTTCAACTGTTTGGTTGATAATGTGAAAGTGGAAGTGAGAAAGTATATGTTACTTATATGTCTGGTTGTGAGCTTGCAAGTGAAATTTGTACGACATAAATATATATTTTTTATGTAATTAATTTTAATAAAAAATTTAGTCTAATAATAAAAATAAATTAACCTAATAACTAAAATAATAAAAAAATTTAATCTAATAATCAAAAAAATTAATCTAAAAATTAAAAAAATGAGTTTAATAATTAAAAATATTAAGTTTAATAGTAATAAAATATTAAACTAATACTAAATATTATTAAAATAGAAATTAGGATCTTTAGTTGGATCGCTACCATGTGGTGAGGTTCATTACAATACAAAACCCCCATGTTATTTGTTGTAAGGTTCATCTGTTTGGTTCATCATAGGATGACTCACTGTAATAGTTCTAACTAATTATGGGCTAGACATTGTTCTACATGATACTTATTATGTGGTTGCATATTTTCATTACGTGCTTTCTATGGGAGCTGATTTTTCTTTATTTGTAGGATTTTACTATTCGGTGGGTAAAATTTGTCCGCCCTCTTGTTGAATTTGAACTTCGTTCGCGAAGGAGCCTGGGCTAGCCCTTTTGATGCGTCACTTTACTCTGGAAGGAAAATGAGCTTTACTCTTTTGAGCGTTGGGCGCTCCCGCGCGTCACGAGAGGAGGAAGAAAGAACTAATTTTTTGTTACATCTAGTAATAAAATATTAATCTAATACTAAATACTTTAAAAATATTAATATTAAATATTATTAAAATATTTTAAAAAGTAATCTAATATAAAATATTAAACATTATTAACATTGCAATCTAAAAATAAACATTAATAAATTTAATAATAAAAAACATTTCAATCTAATAATTAAAGATATTAATCTAATATAATAAAAAAATTAATCTAATAATTAAGATTAATCTAATAATTAAAAAGATATTAATCTACAATGAAAATAACAAAATCTAATAATTATAAAAGAGTAATATACTCATAAAAAACATCAATTAAATAATAAAAAAAATTTAGGTAAGCTAATAATAAAAAATATTAATCTAATACTTAAAATAACTAAAACAATAATAAAGAACATTAACCTAATAATAAAAATAATCTAATAATAAAAAAATTTAATCTAAAAAAGTAATCTAATAAAAAATTAAGCCAATAATATTAAAAACAATCCATATTAAAACTTTAATAATTTATATTAATCTAATAATTAAAAAAATAACCCAATAATTTAAACATATCAATCTATTAATAAACAAATATTGCAAATGAGCCTGCAAGTAGATCACAAAATTAATTGTTTGGGCTATAAGTGGTTGCAAGTGGAACCACAAAATTAACTGATTGGGTTACAAGTGGGCTTTGGCCTTGCAGCTCGTAACGATCAGATATTTGAAAATAATGTTGCTGTAAGTGAGCTTTATATTTGCAACCAACTAGCAGCAACGAGACACCCTTTTCATACCTTTTCTTCTGACTAGTCTTTCAGGATTCTACCTGTTTGAGAAAGTTTGTGAAAAGAATCTATTTAATGCTTTTCAAACAAGCAACAAAAATAAAAGGCAATCCACCAAAATCAGAAAGGTCAAAAATAGAAAACAAACATCACTCCCACATGTTCTCCTCATCACGGATACAAAGAATTTCAAGGATAAGAAAAAGGATGCCATTAAAGTGCAAAAGTAAAGGCAAAATTAGGAAATTAGGTAACGATTTCCTATTTCAAAGTTAACGAAGTCCTTTTATCTAAAAAACAAAAGTTAACAAAGTCCTTCTGAAAACTAAATTACCCTAAAGTTTGGAACTACAATGTAAAATTCATATATTATGCCAAGATCAACGGCTGAGATTTTCTCATACAGCAGTTGCTATTCGGCGCCAAACAGTAAAACTCTCTCACATCCATCCCCTCCCAACAAAGAGTGGACTCTCTCTCAGGTCCCGCTATTTCAAGAAGGGACGAAACGCGAAATACCTAGCTCACCCATAAAATGTCATCCAATTTGCGCCTACTACCACCATCAGACATTCGTAAAACCCTAGAAGGATTGAGGGTATTTCATATTTACATAATTTTATTTTATTTGGACAAGCAGGTTTTTGGGCGGTCTCCTTCCTGAGGAAGCCGAGGGCTGAAGAGAGAGTGAAGAAACTATAAATAGAGGGTTTAGGGTGAGAAACTCTGACTCATAGCTCCCGTCTAATTTTTCTCTGCTCTCTTTCTTGGCTTTCAGAACTAGGGCTTCTGTCTTTGATTTTTTTTTTTCCCTCTTTAGTTTTTTCTGGTCGAAGTGGGCGATTGGGGTTTCGGGGCTCGGATCGAGTTCGAGAATGTCGTACAAGGCGAAGAAGCTCATCGGCGATCCAAATGGTTTATTTCAACTCGCTTTTTTCTATTTTCCTTTCTGCAATTTGATCGTTGATTGTTGGCTGATTGTGTGTATCCTTCTGTTTATTTGATGATCGTTTAGTTTGCTTTTTTCATCTGATTCTTGAGATTGCAAATGTTGATGTTCTGGTCTTGAAGTTTTTAATGTTGAATTTGTACAGTGTTTATACCCAATTTTTCTGAAAATTTGAAATTCTTTGAGTTTGATCGTATTTGAGTTTGCATGCAGTTCAAATTGTAATGCCTCGCTTAGATTTTAGTTTGTTGTGCTTTGCTCCTTGAATTTTGGTAGCTCTGTGTTAAATTGGGCGGACTTACTGTCACTTTAGCTACTGCTGCTGATATTACTTCCATATTTTAATTTTCTCCCTTTCGAGAGCTTTTTTGAACGGATCGTGAAATTACAGCTTACACTTACTAGTATGATTCTTGATCTCTCTTCCTCTTGTTTCATTGATCGGATTAGAGGCATCACTGCCATATCTATTGCAATATCTAAATAATCTCTTGAAGTTTTAGAATCTTGTGAATTCTTGGAGTCTTGTTAGCTTGATGATTTAGGTTGTTAATTGCATGTAGCTTTCTTGCTGAGGGAATTTTCTTGCACTGTCATTATTTGTCAGACATGATCATCACCTGATTTCCTTTCATATGATGGTGGGATTAGAAGTTCTTGTTGCAATGTACTTCAAGAATTTCTTGTAGATTGTCAATTTTTTTTAAAAATTTGATCATTTTGTTTGTAGGGTATCAGATCAGAAAATGCATACTATTTATATGGAGATTCTAATTTTCATACGTGCACTTCCAATTATCAATTCTTTAGGTTGTGCTTTGATTATTTCTGTAATTGTTAACTTCATCATTGCCATTTTACTTGTAGAGTTCCATTTTTATCTTACTACTGGTGATTGAATAGTCTTTCAATTCTTGTATTAGAATATGTCTGTTGATTTATTGCCGAGTTATTATGTTAGAGCTCAGAACTTTGGTTTCTTGAGATTTTATTAGATTTTATAGCTATCTTGGATAGGAAAGCCTTCTGATTAGAACAAGGATTTTTCGACTTGTATGCAGCTGTGGTGACTGAGTTTATCGAGGGCCTTGTTGAAACTTATCCAGGCTTGCAGTATTTGGATGGATTCCCACAGGTGAAGCCTGTTTGTTAGTTTGTGATTACTTGTCTTGATTTAATATTTGGAAACCAAATCATGATTATCCAGTTGTTTTGTTATTGGAATGCAGATTAAGGTTGTTCTGCGGGGTGATGTCTCTGGAGAGACTTATGACAAGGTGGCTGTTATCTCTGGTATAGATAATCGCAATCACATTTCTTTCCTATCTTATTTCTTTCTTTCTTTCTTTATTTTCTTTTTGATTTTGTATTACTTGTATGGAATTAAATGAGTTAAGCTAAGTGATACTTTAAGGTATCATATTATTTTTCTTGTTGAGAGAAATAATGGTCTGTAGTTAGTAAGGTTATTGAGTGTATTTTCCTGTACTGTAGTTAAACTAACTGATAGTACTGTTACTGATCTAATCTTATTGTCTGTTCTTATGTTCAACTGTGATGTCTAATGATCTAGCACTCAAAGTTGGTCTGAATCAATTGATTAGAGAGCTGAGATGATTACACCATATACAAGTTTGCTACTGAAACTAAGAACCTTTTTGACCTATCATTCTTGATGGAATCAAGGTCCGACAATCAGTTGGTTGGAGCAATAAATAAATTGATGAGAATTTTATATCAGGAATGACCTACCTTATTTAGGATGACCAGAGTGTAAAATGAAAGAAAGAGGCTGATGATTTATGGCACTGCTGACATTGGGTCTCTCTTTGCCATACAGTTTTTTTCATCATTACATGTCTCTCTTTTTTCCACCCATGTTTTTCATTGAAATTTTTAGTTATAGTTTTCTTTACACTGTCAATGCATTAATCTAATGGACTGCATTGGAGACTCGGGAGTCATCCTGCATGTTTCACACCCTTTCATGACTTCTTGTCATTTTCTTCTTGTTCCATGTCTTTCCAAAACATTTAAAATCTTTTATGTTATCTTTGGGGGTCCAAGTTTTTAAACATCTTAGTGCTTTTAGCGGTAGGGCACATGCAGAAACTTCAGATGGACCAAATACATTCTTCACTACTTATTCACCGGTTGCTAGAAGGAAGCTAGCTAGCTGAAGAAGCCTCATATTTTCTTCCTTCCATATATCGTGCCTTAAAGATTAGTTATATGTTGGGCTCTATAGTAGTACATGGGTTCTATTATCCAAAAAGATGGGGAGATCAATAGTGATGTCAATCATAGGATTCAAGCCGGCTGGTGAAATGGAGGAGCGCAATAGGAGTTTTATGCGGCTGTAACATTCTGTTATGACTGAAGGGAACGTTTTATCGGATTGATATTAGGTCAACTTTGTATATGACACAGAATGTTGTGCTATAAAGAGATATCATGCCCAGAAGATGAGTGTAGCAGAGAAGCACATGCTTCGTTGGATGTGTGGTAACACGAGGAGAGATAAGGTGAGAAATGAGGATATTCGTACTAAGATGGGCGTAACCCCTATAGAAGAGAAGATGAGAGAAAATCGTCTACGATGGTTTGGTCATATGTGACGTAGACCTACAAATGCACCAGTTCGACGAGTAAAGCGTATTAAATTAGATCAAGTTAAAAGAGTGCAGGGGAGACCAAAGAAAACATGAATGGAGGTGATACGACAAGATATAGAGGCTAAAGATCTTAATGAAGACATATTGATCGATAGGAATGAGTGGAGAAAGCTGATCCATGTGCCTGATCCAGCGTAATTCTCTTTTTGTTCATGTAGCCTACCCCAAATACTTGGGACAACTGGCTTAGTTGTTGTTGTTGTAAAAGATTAGTCATATGTTGTTACTTTTGCCTAACGAGTATTATATGTTATTTACTGTTAAAATCTTGAAGACCTTCTCATCAGTGTAGGTTTTTTTCCCTCCAAATTTTTTTTATAACTGTACGCCGAGGCCATGGCTTATCTCTGCTTGTCTAAAAATTCAGCCATCTCAATCACTTTCTTAGGACAACAGTTTCTTTGCAAATATTTTTTAAACTACATTCATGTATATGTTTTTTTCCTTTTATAGCCACCCTAATTGATCAATTATAAAGTTTGTTGCCTTTGGCAAGTAATAATTGTGCTACTGTTGTGAACTGAGGAGTAAACATGAAATATTCATCCATGTTATTCTTGGAGGCCTGCTGAATAATGTCTTTGATTTGTAATGCTTTCACACTGACCTGACTCATTGTTCTTTGTGCCATTGGACAGGTGTGCACATTTTATCATACTCTCCTAAAATTAGATTATTAAACCCTATGAAGCACGGATACGGACACGGGTGTCGGACACGGCACGGATAGATGTAACAAATTTGTCTGCTATATTCTTATAAATTATCACAAATCACCTAATTATGCATATAAGTTCTGAGATATGAAGAAAGTAGAAAATACATAAAAAAGTTAATTAGAGATGAATTGGTTAAAATATAGTTGGTCTTTGAAGACTGAGTTGTCTTTCACATGTCAAACATGATAACGAGGTCAATGGTACTCAGTTTTTTTGCTTGACCTTAATACATAATCTTGATAGGACTACAAATTTCACTAGGTTTTATTCCTCATGTCTTCTAATTGTCATGCCAGGTAGGTAATTTATTGAATGCTTGGAAAATTTTCCAGACAAAGAACTCATAATGCGGGAAATGTTGTGTGCTAAACATCTCTTCTAACATTTCTCCATGGAAAAATGTGACACGAACCCGCTGAATATTTAGATTCTGTATATCTCAACATTTGATTTTCAATTGCTGTATGGACTGAAGTGGAGGTACAACTGGTAGTTTCCCTTCACGTTAAAACTGAAATTTGGCTTTTGGAGCCCTGTTTATACTTTCTACTACCATCTTTCCCTCCTCTAAGTAACACAACCATCTTATAGATTTATACGCTCCTCTTGTAGCTAATGTTCAAATTGAACTGTTCAGTATTTCATGGTTATTGGTAATTTAGAAGCAATTGCAATCTGCTTGTAGGTCATTGTAGCCTGGATGTTAACATCAACCTCCCTTCTTCCCCTTTTTTTCTAAAATACCTTTGTGTCAGCCCTGTGCCTATGTATCAGAGATGCGTTCCCCCCACCCCCACCCCCACCCAAAAAAAAAAGAATTCCCTCTCTCATTAATGACACTTAGAGAAAGAGGGGCGTGTTCTCCAAAATGGTGAATGTAGCATATAGTGTTAACAAGGGGAAAAACGAAAGAAAAAGAAAGAAAAAGAAAGAAAAAAAAGTAGAAATATGATTATCGGAAGAGGTCAATGGAGTGGGGGGAAGCTAGGGAACAATTCCGATGGCTTTTAGTAGAGACAGGATAATAAAGATGAAGCAATGACAATAATGATTATATCAAGATGGTGTTGTTGGAGACTGGACAAGGTTGGTTAATGATAAGAGATGAAACAATGATAACGATGATTATAAAATGACAGTGCTGCTGGAGAGGGCTGGGGGTGTGGGGGGCTGAATTAAAAACAGTGTCTGCACTTTGCATTTATTTGTTCTAGCTTCAAAGCTCGGTGTTCCTGCTGAAAATGGTATGTCTAGTGAAATAAGATTTGAATAAGATTTGATAAGCCTATAAATGGAATAACATTTGGGTAGAGAATGGGAAGAGATCAACGAAATTTTAGGGATACTGTATAAGAAAATGACAAGTGGGAGAAAAAAAATATTAGGACGGAGGTGATACAATAGAATTTTCAAATTGTGCAAATCAATTAACTTAATAAACCATTTGTTCATTCATCCAAGTCAAGTACTGGAGTTTGATGCTAATTAAAAAAAACATCCAAGAATCGATAAATAGAGACTAATCTACTCAAATATCCCCTAATTTGAAAATTGAATAAAAACATTCAAATTTAGTAAATCAAAATTTTAACCAGTTAGAAAGATGGTCAAATCAAATCTGGGGTGCTTTCTATTAGGGGCTTCCCCAACTAAATAAGACATTAAGGTTTGTGGTTTTTAGCTTTATGCTATGGGTGGTATCTATGATGTGGCTATATATGAGGTGAGCTTAAAGCTCAATTTTGAGACAAGCACTATCATTGTTATGTAGATGTATGTAAATGTGGGCACAAATATGCATTATTTATGGTCTTGTGTTATACTACTGACATGCCCATAAATGTCAAAATGTATAGTAGGATAGCTGTTTGCAAATTAGTCTAAACTTGTTTCTTATTTGTTTGACAATTTCTTAATAAATCAAATAAATGTGTCAGTTTAATGCTTGCCCTTTATTCAGGAGGCGGTAGTGGCCATGAGCCTGCACATGCTGGATTTGTTGGGGAAGGGATGCTGACAGCAGCCATTTGTGGGGATGTTTTCACTTCTCCTCCAGTCGATTCAATCTTAGCTGTAGGGGCTCAACTACCTTTAAATGCATTTTCTTTCGTATTTGGACTAACTTGATCCTCATATTTAGGGCATCCGAGCTGTCACTGGTCCTATGGATGTCTTCTGATAGTCAAGGTATCATATTGCTATATGCTTCCAAATTACAAAACAAAAGCATTACTTCTAGCAATCTGCTTAGGTCCTTAACTCTTTGATGTTGTGGTTTGCGAGTCTCTTGATGCCATTTTGAAGCTGTTAATTCTTTAAAATGGGATCATGCTTTTCTAGTTGTCTGTGGCAATAAGAAAAAACCTAGTATTTCCATCCTGCTTTTGTGTGTTCAATAAAAGTGTATATTCATTAATTTGTGTTGTAATATATAGTACATTACTATGTAGTATTCATCTCTTTCAATGGTGTCTTGTAATTTCTGCTCCTTGCAGAATTATACAGGTGATAGACTTAATTTGGTTGGCAGCAGAGCAAGCAAAATCTGAAGGTTATAAAGTGGAGGTACGTCATACTTTGAGCAATCGGACTGTCTTACCGCGGAGTACAAAACACTAGAAGGAAAATGTTTATTTTGCAGACAGTTATTGTCGGAGATGACTGTGCTCTCCCACCACCTAGAGGCATAGCTGGTCGAAGAGGCCTAGCTGGAACTATTTTCATCCACAAGGTAATCTTCCACTGGTGTCTGCATGAATTTCTTTTATTCTTCTTCCTCACTATATGCCAAAAATTTCTGATTTATTATCCAGATCATCTCAGATATTAGTCATTTGAAATACTTGTGAATTTATTAGACTGCCCAAAAAAGGAAATGCTAATTGCATCTAAATGGCAATTTGGACGCTCTGATATATTCATTGTGTAAGAAGAATGGCCTATTCTGCTATCATTAACAGTATGTAATTTGTACATAATTAAAAAGAGAATATTTTAAGTTCTAGATTTCTTATTTTCTTATTTTCTTATTTTACTCTTGGAGAAAGATGATTCATCAGACACTAGTTGTTGCTTTTGTCTTTTAGACACAAAAAAAAAATAATCGTGCTTTAAAGTTCTCTCATGATGACATAGTAAAAAAAAAACATACTGGGATTGGACATGTGATGCTAGTCTCATTTGCCTTTGACATCCAAATTAATCTGACACAGTAACATGCCTGCATTTCTAGGTGTGTATTTGAATAGTTTTGTAGGGATGAACATTGTGAATAATTAGCTTGAATGACATTTCTAGATGTATGTGTGAATGTTTTTACTTTTTTATCTACCAATGCGTAAAATTTATTAAATCCAGCTGGACTGCTTCATATATCGTTTGATGAGAATGACTAAAAAGTACTTGATTTAAGTTTCACTTCATCTTTTCTCTGTCATGGTGTCAATAATGCTGTTGGTTTATCATGTGGTTTGATATTTGATAACGTGATACATCCATGGAGCGTCATGACATGTCAAAAACCTTAAACTTGAAGTTTCCTCGAACAGAAGGATGAGAAATTTACATATAGACCTACAAAAATTGTAGACTCAGTGATGTTTCCTGACCATTATTCATGGATATTTTCTGACCATTATTCATGAACCTAGCGAATAATCTAGACACGACTTTCTTTTATACTGCAATATTAATCGAATTCTTAGAAGCTTTGTTTTTCTTGCATCTTTGCAAACACTTGCCGTCCTGCACCCATACCTTGATTCCGTATATCATAGAGTAACAATGAAGAATGAGAGAATTAAGGTGCTTGACCATTGTTGATGCATATGAGATTTAATCCAATGATCAGGGCACAACTTTCTTAACAACCGAGTTATATTTTTATTTATTTATTTATTTATTCAGGGTGGGGATGCAAGGGGAGGTGTCCAGTATACTAATAACTGAATGTTACTGCAATAATTATTAACAATTGAAAGACTAGAGAGTAACAGCAATCAAACTGTGCGACAAGGAAATGTATTTTTTTTATGGTTATCATGAATTTAATAATTAACATATATGCTGAATTTGTTATCTTGATCTTTTATCTAACAAAACAATCTCTCTTATGATTCCATTTTCTTATGGTATTTAGTTTTGTATGCTTCTGTACATGATAGGTTGCTGGAGCAGCGGCTGCTGCTGGTTTATCTCTTGCTGAAGTTGCCGCAGAAGCAAAACATGCCTCTCAAAGGGTGGGAACAATGGGTGTTGCCTTGTCAGTTTGTACGCTTCCTGGTGAGGTGCCATCAGATCGTCTAGGCCCACCAACTGATGGAGCTTGGTCTTGGAATTGTGAGTATTTATAAGACATTTTTTATTATGGACTGAAAAATATAGTTATCTGCCATGTTACAGTTATGGTTTTAATTGTTAGACTGAAGAATAATTTATAGGAATAGTTTGTATTCAAATGGTTATGTTTGAATTCAAAGGTTTTATGCCTCTTTCTATCTACTTTGTAATGCTGTTCACTTTTTCCAGCATGGGAGCCTGGTGCAGCTATTGCTGAAGTTCAGCCTGTCGATGTAGTCGTATCTCATGTTCTGAGGCAAATTTTATCTACGGTATGTCTTGTATGCTTTCTGTTTTCGTATCCTCCTTCACTCTTGATCTATATGACCACATATTTTCTAGTTCAAATATAAATTTAAGGGACTTTTTGCGTGACATTATACTGGAGGTCATCTTAGTGGAAGTAGGTCACCTCTAGGTGGAAGAGTTTGATTTCATCTCTGAGTACTCTCTGAAGAACATAAAGCTGTATCAAACATGGATAGCAATTAAAAGCAAAAGTAATGTGGTAATGTTGCTCCTAGCTTGAAGCTTAAAACCACAACACCACCACCCCACCCCCCCCCCCCCCCCCCCCCCCCCCCCCCCCCCCCCCCCCCCCCCCCCCCCACCCCAACCCCCGTCAGGTAACCTTCTAGTGATCATCTTGAAGCCTCTGTTTCTGTACTCGGAAAATCTCAAGTCATAAAATGTTAGGTTGAGAATTAGTCGGGTTACTAGACGATCCCTCTTGACTCTAAATCATGCTTTTTCATCTTGTCAGATTGTTACTAGGAGAGCTCTCTTGTCAAATGTTTGCTTTATCCCATTTGATGAGGAAAAGCTTGGATGACGCTTTTGTGCTGTCTCCTGGAACACTAGTTTGGCATCCACAATCAAAATCTGGAATGCAGTGAACAGTAAATCAGATCAGAAACCACACCTCCCAGGTAGCCAATATTTAGTTAAACATGAAGAATCTCCATGGAAGATGTCCTGGAATTCTGACAACTGATCACACTTATGCCTATTTTAATAGCTGGAGACATCATGATGATTGTGATGGTGTGTGAGAAGGCAACACTTTTTATATTCTATAGATATATAATGAGTCCCACCCGTTATGAATCATGAAATCCCTACATATTATCAACCTTTCTCAACATTTTATAATAGATATTCTGACAAGCGACGAATGTGCACCGATACCCATCATCACAATTTTAGCAGGTCCATTAAGGTCAATCTGGATGTTCTAAGGTTGTGAAATAAATTAGAACAGTAACAAATGGAAGCAAATAAAATTCTTAAACATCTCACTAGTTATTGGGCCACTTTTATACCGTATACAATATGGGCTTCCTGGGTGATTTGGTCATAGAGATTTTACTATTGCATGGTTTATTTTAAATTTGCAGTCATTCTGAAACTCATTTTAATTGCAATTGATTGGATTCTACTTAAGATAATTATGGTATGCATGTATATGATGATTATATCTCCTTGAAAATCTTAGTTATTAGCCAATAATACTTGCCCCCAACATTTTCTTCGTTGCATTGAGATAATTTCTGATTTACAATTCTTTTTCTATTGCTTGCAGGAAACTCAATATGTTCCAATCAGCAGGGGAAGTAGAGTTTGTGATGATCAATGGGTATTACACCTGAACTGTCTTATTTTTGTATTTTATTTTGTTAGAAATTTCAATGTAATAAATTCAGTGCCTGAAGTCCGTAGTTATTTATTGATCTTAGGAGCTTTTTATTTTGGTAGAAATCATGGGAACAGTTAATTGAATGTTAAGTCGAATTTTGATTTTTCTTGTACATAAAATGCAAATGATGCATTCTGATCACCAAACAGCTCATAATTGAGACACACAAGCATGTCTTAATGTGTGTGTGTGTGTGTGTGTGTGTGTGTGTGTGTGTGTACACAATACAATACACTACAAACATTTACGTATATATGTATATTTATGCGCGCACGAGTGCACACATAAAGAGACTAGTGCTCCAAGCACAGCCCTATTTCCTGTCTGACTTAATTTTAAGCATGTTACCATAACTGGCATGATATTCATAATCTTTCAGATCTTGCTTTGATGTATGCGTCTGCGTTCAGTTTTCTTTTACCTCATGTTTGAAGGAACACCTTATTTTTAGATTTTTTTTTAATTGTTCATGTACAATGTTTCATTTGTTGGCATAGACACCAATGTCATATTGCATTTAGGTTTCACTTATTTTGACATCATCTTTAAAGGAATGCCTTATTTTGAGATATGCGTTAATTGTTCAAGTACAAGCTTTGGTTTGTTAGCAAGGATGTGAATAGCACATATGGAGGCCAATTCATTGACAATAATTCACCAAATATTATTGTTCTTCAAATACATTTGTTTGTGAAACATACATGCATTTGAAAGGTCAGTTATGCATGTGTGAGCGTGGTTTTGTATACGAAAGAAATGTAAAGCTTAAAAATATACACAAAACAGTTGATGTATGAGTTTTGTTTAGAAGAATACATGGCATACTACATTGTTCATGTACTTTCATTACTAAAAACTCAAATCTTTGCAAGTGCCCAAATAGGTTTTGAACATGTTGTTTTTAGTGGGGGGAAGTGCCCGACATACTATAGCATACAAGTCTGTCCAAAGAAGGTAGTTGAGATCTGGATAAGGGGAAGTCGAAATCTTCGAAACATAAATCTAGAATCACGAGTTCCACTTAGTCATTTATCTCTAGAGGAAAATTTTTGTTCTGAAGTTATTTGTTTAGTGCCTCGCTGTATTCTTAGAATAAGTAGTATGAAGTGAACTATAAAATGAAGGAGAACTGGTTGAGGTGGTTTGCACATGTGCAGTAGAGATCAGTAAGTGCACCATTTGGGAGGAATTATAGGATTGTAATCAACGGACCTAAAAAGACTAAGGGTCGACCTATTTGAATTTTGATCGAGTCAGTTATAGTTAAAATGATCTAATAGTTGTTAATTTACTTGTGGAGATTGCTCATGACATTGCTGTATGGCAAAAAACGATGTGTAAAGAGATTTAAACTGTTTAGAATAAAAAATTTGCTGTTGTTGTTGTCATTTCTATCTTCAGAACATAAACAGTTGCAACATAAACAGTACACCATTATTGACAAGTGCCCTCATTTGATCTTGAAATTGGCCTTGTGAAAGTACTGGAGGATCAATTGGGATTGCATTACCCCTATGATACTTCATGGTTATTTCCAAATGGACTTCAAAACATATCTAAATAATTTCCTGAACAATCACAGAATTTTTTTTCATTTACTCTGTTATGGTTAGGGCTATAAGTTGGCCATGGAGGCCAGCCTTGTGGGATAATCTTGACTTCCTATTTCTTTTCCTATTTATGATCTTGATATCTGATATTGACATATATGCTGGTTTGAGTTGTTGGACTAAAACCTGAATATCACATAAGCTTCATCTTGAATTATATTAGGAAAACCAACATTTTAGTACTAGAAGTGATGTGGAATCAAATACCAAATAAGAGAATTTAGGGTTTTGGATATGATCACATGTCGCAATCTGGATCTACGCTTCATCATCAGTTGAATCAATCAAAATAGACTGAATCAAAAACATAAGCAAAGTTTTATCCAAATATTCAATAATATTTTATTCATCAAGCTGAGTCTTTTAAATAGACTCTTACAGAGAAGAGAAGAGTTTCACCATATCACCTATGTGGTACTAAAATTGGACTCAATAAAGTAATACGAAATAAAGAAGACTCAATAAACTAGACCTAATCAAGACTCCTCAAACTGACTCAAATGAAAAACAACGAACATAATAAAATATGGACTGTACGTTTCTCTAATAATAACAACTGACACATAAACAACTAGGGCTCAAAATCAGGCCCAAAGTGGTGCCTATATGACACGACGACGACACTGATATGTATGGAAAGCAACCAGTGGATGCCCCCATCAGTACTCCCGGGGTGAAAAGAACTCGATCATGTCGAATATGGCTCCAAATGGCTCTCATAGAACTTCAACAAATCCGGGTCTAAGCTAAGCGCTGCAGGTCTTCTCAGGTAATACATGTATCGTCAGATTCTGGACGACATTTTCAATGTACTAGATATCGTCTGCAATCACCATCCCTAGTAGAGATGATCTGATCATCTTTTATGCTATCGATTTGTTCTGCTGTAAATGAGTCAATTGTTGTTGGTAGTGGGGGAAAGTGGGATCCCTCAAACAAGGCTCGGGGGTAGGCTCATTAAGATCCATAAGTGGATTATCAGGGTAAAAAAGAGGACCTTTATAAGCTACCAAGTCTGATATATTAAATGTCAAACTAATCTCGAAATTCGAATTAAATAAATTACATAGGCATTTGGATTAATTCTTAAGGATTTTAAAAGGGCCAGCACTACGAGCAGTTAATTTCTTAACAACTTCAGGGAAACCGTTCCAGACAAATCCGAATCATTACATAATCACCCTCTTTAACTTCAAGTGCCTATGGTGCAAATCAGCATATGATTTATACTGAGAATTACTTTTCTAAATTTTCTTGCTGATTTCTTTATGCATATCATGTATATGCGATGCAAATGCAGATGCCGATTTGGACACTGTAGGTTGCTGTGTCATTGGAATAAGATCTATAGGTTTCCTAGGTTTGTAACTGTGCATTACCTCAAATGGATTCGTGCCTATTGACCTATTACATAAACTGTTATATGCAAATTCATCAGTGGGTAAGGTGAGATTCCAATTCCGTAAATGTTCACCGACTAGACATCGTAAAAGATTTCTAGGAGTTAACTAGCTCGGTTTAACAGTCTATTCGGGAATGAAAAGTAGTAAAAAATTAAGCTTAGTCCCCATTTTGTGCCATAGAGTTTTCCAAAAGTAACTCATTAACTTGACATCCAGAGTTCAAACTATCGTGGAATGAAACTCACGTGTCACACCATGAGGTTTTGGGAAAGGGTAATTGAATGTAGGTTAAGACAGAATGTTAAAATATTAGAGAACCAGTTTGGGTTCATGCCGGGACGATCGGCGACAGAGGCTATTCATTTTCGTCAAGTTATAGAGCGATTTCGAAAGAGGAAGAGAAATTTGCATATGGTCTTTATTGATTTAGAAGAAGCATATGGTAAGGTGCCAAGAGAGGGATTATGGTGGACATTGATGAAAAAGGGAGTTCCTATCAAATATATTGATTTAATCAGGTACATGTACGATGGAGAAGTGACAAATATTAAAACTTGTGGAAGCATAACAAGTGATTTTTCTATCACAATTGGATTGCATCAAGGATCTGTATTGAGTCCATTCTTATTTGCCATAGTGATTAATGATGGATGAGCTTACTAGAGCTATTCAGGATGAGATACCGTGGTGTATGCTATTTGCTGATGATATTATTCTAGTCGATGATACGAGAGCTGGGGTAAATGCAAAATAGAAGTTATGGAGGCAAACTCTAGAATCTCGAGGTTTTAGATTAAGTAGGACCAAAACAGAGTATATGGAGTGTAAATTCAGTAAACAGGGAATCCGAGATTATAGTTTGTGACACTAGATGGTCAAGAAATACCGATGAGCAATCATTTTAAGTACTGAGTTTTTATTATGCAAAAGGATGGGGAGATCAATAGTGATGTTAACCATAGGATCAAAGCCAGCTGGTTGAAATGGAGGAGTGTAACAAGAGTTTATGTGATCGTAATATTTCATTGTGGCTAAAGGAAAAGGTTTATCAGACTACTATTAGGCCAGCTTTGTTATATGACACAGAATATTGGGTTATAAAGAGATATCATACCCAAAAGATGAGTGCAGTAGAGATGCGCATGCTTCTTTAGATGTGGTAACACGAGAAGAGATAAGGTAAGAAATAAGGATATCTGTACTAAGATAGGTGTAACCTCTATAGAAGAAAAGATGAGAGAAAATCGCCTACAATGGTTTGGTCATGTGCGACGTAGACCTACAGATGCGCCAGTCCGGCGAGTAGAGCGTATCAAATTAGGGCAAGTTAAAAGAGCGCAGGGGAGACCGAAGAAAACATGGATGGAGGTAATACGACAAGATATAGAGGCTAAGGGTCTTAGTGAAGGCATATTGCTCAATAGGAATGAGTGGAGAAAGCTGATCCATGTGTCCGATCCGGCGTAATTCTCTTTTGGTTCATGTAGCCTACCCTAAATATTTGGGACAAATGGCTTAGTTGTTGTAACTCATGAACTTGACATCTCTATCCGGCACAATGGTTTGGGCAAGTCATGCAGCTTAACTACTTCGTCAATGTAGATCTGAGCAATTTTAGAAGCATTAGAAGTTCTTACTGCATGATAAGAAGTGGGCCATCTTTGAAAAATGGTCCACAATCACAAATATAGAATCATGCTTCCTTACAGTCTTTGGAAGTCCAAGCATGAAATCCATACTCACGTCTTACCGGGGGCGGTCTGGCACGGGTAGAGGTATACACAGGCCAGTGTTCTGTTTTATCTACTTGGTCAATTGGCAGGTGCGCCATTGCCCTATTAACCTCACAATATCTCGTTTTAGGCTTGGCCAGTAAAACAAATTTTCTATCGCATTTATGGTCTTTCTCGTCCGAAGTGACCAGCAAGACCTCCAGCATGTAGTTTTCAAACAAGATAGTCTCGTAGTGAGATACAGGAATGCGTAACATGCGAAATCGAAATAGATAGTCATTCTGGAGCAAGAAAACCATCTATCTCCTATGTCACCCCTTGCTTCAAAGCACCAAAAATCTCTCCAAAATCAGGGCATGACACGTACTCTTCCTTGATTCGCTCGAAACCTATGATCTCAGCGTTCAGTTGTTTAAGCACACAGGTGCGTCGACTGCATCGACTGAGCGCATCTGCTACCTTATTCTCAACTCCTGATGTGCTTCAAGGTATAAGTTAGTCTTACATAAACTCAATCCATCTATCGTGCCTAGTACTGAGCTTCTTTTGTGAGTTAAGGTACCGCAAGGCTTCGTGGTCTGAGTAAAGAACAAATTCATGCGGTAAGAGGTAATGTCGCTAATGGCGTAATTGTTGCACAATCGCATAAAATTCTTTGTCATATGTGGAATAGTTTAGTTTAGCTCCGCTCAATTTTTCACTGAAGAAGGTAATTGGGTGCTTTTCTTAACTGAGCTCCACCTATGCCAATGCCTGAGGCAACTTCAAGCGAAATCCGGAAGTCTCATTGCAGGCGCTTCGGTCATTCGTTGTTTGATTCCTTGAATGCCTTGGCAGCGGTAGCGGACCACTGGGACTCTTCTTTCTTTAGGCAATCTGTAATTGGGGCCATAATAGTGATGAATTCCTTTATGAATCGCCTATAGAATGTCGCTAACCCATGAATACTTCTTACTTCTCTAATATTTTAGGCTCCGGCCACTCTATAATCGCTTGAATTTTTTGAGGATCAGCTCAAACCCCTTAAGCGGATACAACAAACCAAAGAATGCGACTCTATCAGTCATGAACACGCATTTCTTAGGATTTGCGTACAATTGCCCGTTTCGCAGCGCATGACAAACTTGCTTTAGAGGACCCACATGATGCTCCAGTGTCTTACTGTAAAGGCCTGTTTGGTAAGGGTGAAAATAAGGAAGGAGGAAGAAGTGAGGAAGTGGTAATAGTTCCCTTTGGAACTTGGGAATTGGTTAGTAAGTTTTCTGGGGTTTGGATGTTATGGGAAGTGTGGTTTGGAAAATGTTGTCTTTTCTGGTGTTTGGATGGTAATGTGGAAGTGAAAGTGGAAAAAGTTGACCACAAAGTTTACCGCAAAATAATATTAAAATAAAAATTAATAAGAAAAATAAAAAATGGACTGTAATTAGAATGCAAGTGAGATTTATATGATAAAAAAAATTAACTGTTTTGTGTTACAACTTATACAAATTGAGATTTACATGACCACAAAATTAACTGTAGCACCTGGAAGTGAGAAAATGGTTGTGTAAAAGAGAAAAGAGAGAAGGAAAAGGGTTTTCTTATTTTCCTTTTCCGGTTGTGGATAGATAGAGAAGTGAGCAATTATACTTCCTCATTTCCTTACTTCCGGCCACTTCTTTGCAACCAAACACGTTTCCTTACTTCCGGCCACTTCTTTGCAACCAAACACGCCCTAAATCAAAATAATCATCAAAGTAGATGACAAGGAATTTACCCATGAAGGACCTCAATACTTGTGTCATCACTCGCATGAAAGTACTGGGAGCATTTGTAAACCAAAATGCATGATTATTCACTCATATAGACCATCTTTGATCTTGAAAGCGATCTCCACTCATCTCCTGGACAAATCCGAATTTAATGGTAGCCACTTTTCAAATCGATTTTGAGAAGATAGTGGCTCCAGATATCATGTCCAACATGTCATCCAGTCTGGGGATGGGGAATCGATATTTGACGGTGATCTTGTTGATGGCGTGACTATCCACGCCATTCTCCACGAACCATTTTTTGAACACGGGCTCATACTTTCTTTAATGAACCCTTATTCAAAAGCTCATCATCTTATCTTTTGAAGCTCAGCGGTTTCTGCTGGATTCATTCTGTAGTGAGGCAAGTTGGAAAAGAAGATCCCGGAACCAAATTTATGGCGTGTTGGATATCACGCATAGGAGGTAGACTATCCAAGAGTTAGAAAAACATCAACAACTTTCTTCAATAAGGGGATTGCTTTTGAAGAACTCTGTTCTGGAGAATCACATTGATCTCTCTAGCAATAAGTGCGATAACTGGGACCCATTGGCAATCTCCTATCAATAAATTTAGGACTGATCAGCGTTAACGCCTTCTTGCTGCTAGATGCTTCAGTTTGTTTAGTCTCAAGTGTAGGCTGAGTTGGTCGCAACAGGGCCAAATTGATCTTTTTTCCTCATAAACAAATGAACATGAGTTTGGACGTCCATAGATAGTGACATCTTGGTCATATAATCAAAGTCGTCCCAAAATGAGATGACCCACGTCCATGGTGACTACATCACACCAAATTTGTTCGAATATGTGCCAAATAGGATCGGAATAAGACACCTATCTTTCACATCAATGGACACAGAGTTTACCATGACACTTTGTATGGTTGAGGGTGGGGAACAGTTTTTAGCCCAAGTTTAGTTACCATACCTGAGGCGAAGGCGTTGACGCAACTCCACTGTCAATGATAAACCGACAATTCTTACTATCGATTTTAGTGAGAGTTTGAAAATTTTAAGTTCTACGCCAGTCGTCTTTTCTTTTAGGTTTAGCCAGGGTGCACCTCACCACATTCAGGTGATGGATAATTTTATCACATCGTCAACTGACGGAAGTGCATGCTCAAAACACATCCCAAGGTGGTGGTCTTGATCAACATCAAAATCATCTTCCCAAACATCTCTTTCAGGATCATGGACAATTTCATCGAAATCATCCTGGTCACTATCCGGTTGGGTCTCAATTGTCAACGTCTTGACTTACTCGAAATTTGTGCTGAGACGTGACCATTACCCTCGGCATTTGAAACATTGAGTCTGTTGAATGGATCTAGACGACTCACCTGTGATTCCTTTGCCTTTATCTTCGCGCTTAGGATTGGAGTTGCTAGGTCCAAAACGAGACTGAGGTTGGGATTGATTAGGTTGATATCTAACAGTGTTCCTGTTGGGATTGTCCCTATAATCAGTGCGTCTAGGGAAAGAGGAAACCTGGAATTGATTAACTCTTGGACAACTTGAATAGTTTGCTCCAGATTAGAGATATCTCTAACAATTAGCTCACGTCTAAGCTCATCAGAGTAGAGATATCCCTAAGTCCTGAACGAAATCTAGACAAGATTATGACATTAGACTCACCTCATCACATCTCACTAAAAATTGATCAAACTTCTTGATGTACTCCGATACTGATCGATTGCCTTGAGTCAAACGTTGCCAAGGGTCAAGCAGAAATTATTTGTACGATACAAGCAGGTATTTCTCTTGGAGTTTCAGTTTCATCTCATCCCAACTTTGAATTGCTTCCTAATGTCTGAGTCTCATCAGTTGTCTTAACATTCGTTCAATATTGTCTAGCCTGACCCACCAATTTCATTTTGGCAAAACCGAACCCTTCTCTCGTCAGGCATATATACCAGTCAAAGTAGTGGTCCATGTCAGAAATTCAATCAAAGAGATTTGGGGATCCAACTGACCATCGAAAGTGGGTGCCTCAAGTCTTATGTTCTTAAAGTTCATCCTGCAAAATCATTTTGGTCGTTATTCCTAGGGTAGTAACGTCCAGCATGAGGTCCATATCACTAACATTGTCGGTAGTCTCTTGTCCCTAGTGTTTCTCAAATCTGTTCCACGTTGTCCATCTGAGTGGTTATAACCTTTCTATGAGTTGGTGGTGAGATGTCTAGTGCAAATTTCATTTTAGGAGTTGGATCGTGAGGTTGGTACTCTGTTTCACTACGTGTGGTCATGCAACAGGGTGTCTGGATGCATGATGTAAGACACAATGCAAAAAAAAAAAATGAAACAAAAAATGATCAAAGAAATACCAACTAATATGAAACCTTATGCAAAATGATCAAGAATGATAAATCAGCAAGTAATTCAGTTCTGGTATGCTGTAAGT